>JACXGM010018753.1:0-18823 GCA_016801145.1 Umbra pygmaea | reverse complement strand
TTCTGGATGGACGCTGGCTAAAGGGCGTCCCCAAGTATCTGCGTTTTAGGTAAATAAGCTAGTTGTTATATTGTTCTGCATTGTATATAGTTGTTCTATTGTTCTGCATTGTATATAGTTGTTATATTGTTCTGCATTGTATAAAGTGAAATATACAGTGTAAAAACTACTGTAATTTGTACTGCTATGCCATGAGTTAATTTACAAGAAGAGAAAAGTATGTTTTCTTTATTCTACTGTGCACTCAGGTCAACTGCAGAGTTGGAGTCATTCCCCAACCACATACTTATGTATGCCAGCAAGCGCTTCAGCTTTTCACCACCAGTATACGCTGCTCGGACCATGCTTGCTGGCCTGGATTATAACCACCATGTCCACAGACGAGCCAGGAGAAAAGATGATGGCACAATACAGTATGTTGAAATTTTATTTAATATATTTCTAAGTGATGACAATGATACAATGAGAAATATATATTTATTTGTTGTCATAAAATATATATTTTTTTGATTGTATTGTCTGTAGAAATGCTAACTATTGTATAAGAATGTAAGGTATTACTTAGTTTTCAATAAGTTTATACTCCTTTCTGTATTGCCAGGTACGGAAAGGTGTACAACAAAAAGTCCAGGAAGTGGAGCTTGTACTCGGTGAAGGTGGAGAAGGACTATAGTTACATCGTGGACCTCCAGAATGCTATCGTTCGACAACGGCTGTCTAGTGAGGGGATGCCTAGAAGGAGAACCAGAAGACCTGATGATCCCCGCCAACATGGAGTTCTGTCTGGTGTCCCTGCCCCAACAACAGAGGAGCTGTTGCAGATTCAAGTCAGCCGGGGAATAGGTGAGTTGTTAAAAATCTGTGGCCTGAAGAAGTCACAGCTATTTTAAAATTCATATGGCTGTTCATTATATTTAACACATTTCGAAATTTCACATGTCAACCGTTGAGATCTTTTTTTAGAATCTAAAATAGTTTTGTATAAGTCATGAGACAATCACGGCAAATGTGTGCCTTTTTCAGCAAAAGTAATAGAAAAAAAACAATTACAAAAATGACTGAAAGTGAAATGTTGCTTACTCTTGAAGGATTTAGAGTCATCAATTTGATTGTGTTCCTTGGATTAGAACCCTTTTGTCTCAAGGCCACATATGTATTCACACCTTACACTGAGGTGTGTGAAGTTCCCATATAAGAAGGCATTGCAACATCACTCTAAAATTGAATTGACTGCTTCTGGCGAATATAAAAAGCCCTCAAATATTGCTCTGCACCCACAATAGATGGAGGTAGTGTTGTTTTTACAGTTACGTAGTAATCATGTTACCCTTGCTAATTGTGATTGTTTGTCTAGATCAATCGCTGCCAAAAGACTGAATCCCACGACAGAACGTGCAAAGTCCAACCGTTCTTCATGATCAGTCAGGATCCTTCTAGACACCTTTTCTGCCCAACTGTATAATGTGTATATAATGTATATACTTTGATTAAATATTTGTGATAAAGGTGATTATTTGTATTTTTATAATAAACCATTGTCATACTACATTTGGTTGTCATGACATTATTTGAGCCATACGATGTAACTACATCAATATAGTTTTTTGTATGATGCAAATGTAAAGAAAAAGCATTTATTTTAAAAGATTTATTTGAACAAATCAAACAAGGTAAAATACTTGGTATTTAGTTTACATTATTGAGATACAAAACTATTTACATGTATTCATCCACACAATGTATGGATATATGGTACTAATACAGTGGTATTACAACTATCGTCAAATAACTGTCTGTTACTTTGTCCGGGGTCTGGAAGATCAGCCAACGCACGGATGTCATTCCATATGCGTCTGGCAAGGCGCAGGACACCCTCCTGCAGAATGTAGGCTTCCATGTGGGGTAGCATGGAAATGCAGTACTCTGGATGTTGTCCACAGCACTTTTTCTCCAAAAATGTGGACATCTCTCTGCACCTCTGGCAGACACACCAAGTAAGTTGACCTGATACAGGAGGGCCTGTAGGAGGAGAATTTTCGGATAACCGCTAAAGAACATCGAACATCAAACTTGGGTCACGAGTCAGGCAGAGTTCCAGGACTTAATGCGACTGATCCAGGCTCATTTCGCAAATTTTAGCCTGTAAAGGAATATGTAACTGTTAGAATCCCAATGTTGAAAGTAATTGGAAAGAACATTCACAAATATTGAACAGAGCCTTGTATTCTAACAGCACTTCTGTGTCCACATAAAATACTAGGTCAATGTACATAACACAGACACAAAGCTGTGTGGTGTAATAGCAAAACAAATAAGCAGTAGTGATCCAAAGACAACCACCAGAAAAACTTTGAGAAAATGATACTGGAGATAATATAGTAATAATGTGTATGCATATATAATATACACATACTGTTCATATGCTGCTGTTTGAGCTTTTGGACTCAAAACTCGGCGCAGGTCCTCTTCTCCAAGATTTGTTGCTCCTACACTTCGACCACGCCGTCCTCGGCCCTGGTTGCCGGATTTCTTGCCTGTCCTTGACGCGAGGATGTGCAGGGCTCGTGTGTGTATTCGGAGCCAGCAAACCTCTTATCGTAGAAGCGCTAACATTAAAAAAAAAATAATTAGCGTCCATCAATAGTAGATAAGAACTGAAAAATTATATCATTAGCTTTGCCTAATCTAATTACATGTAATTTACTGCAGCTATCTGACAACTCGTTACTAAATCAAACTGAATCCTCAACAAACATGCAAGCTTGACAATGAGTACTAACAGCCATTTTATGTTAGTTTTAGTTATTTTCATGAAGTTAAATGATTTCTTACCTGTGATTCCGACATTATGTTTTACGCTGATATATAATAATAAAGGTTCTTTCGTCTCCTCCGCTTGTCACACTGGTAGACTGATTTGTCCTCGAGCTGAACTCAACGCGCGTTCACAAGTTTTAGAGGCGTGGCTTTTGAAAGTAGCTCTGAAGCGAGGAGGTGGTACTTTTAACATTGAATCATTTGAAATGCTAGCTGTTTCTTGCTAGTTTTTAGGGATCGCATACCATAGCTTTAATGTCACTAGAACATAGAGGGTGTTCTCTTGTTTTTTTTATCAAGCCTAAGAATATCAACAGATCTATAAATATCTAATCTAAACATTGATTGTAGACCTTTGAAGATGACATTTTCAAACAGTTTGTAAAGTTGGAAGGACAAATTATTTTACATATTTTTTGGACTAACATCCATGAGTTTCTTATTTAACAGTTACCATCTTTGTATATGCTTATGATGTTTAAATAGACTGTGGATTTCATTTATAAAGCAAACTACATTGAACCAATCAAAGACTGGAAAGGAAAATATTAGTATGAGACAATTGACTTTCAAACCCGAATCAGTATATCTCATTGTAGTTAAAGTCTGTAGCATTTTCAGGATTAAATTCAATGCAACCTAAAACAGTGTAATGTGAATCCCTGTGAAACCCCATAGGCTTCAACACACACTGTGTTTAGACTATGTTTGTCAACACACTTCTCCACTGTAAACAGTGTTCGACATTTAATCTCAACGTTCTCATGAAAAAGAGCGTTGCATATACAAATCCATTCTTATATTTTGAGCTGTGGACTAAAAATGTTCCACTCATTTATATCCTCTTCAACCATTTTTTGTTGATTTGAGAAAATTTCTACTGTTGAATTCACCAGGTTGAAGTTGTATTTTCACCAATTTTTATACTGTTTTGAAACAGCCTGGTGTAACATTCCCCTGTTCCCTTTCACTGAGAACTACAGCTTCCCTAGTCTTGACTGCTCAGAACTACATTTCCCATAACCCGGACTCAATCACCCAGATTCAGTACACCTGCTCTCACTCAGGCTCTATATAAAGCACACACACACCATTGCCTCTTCGCGAGGTATTGTGAGTATTGATTTTCTCCATTCTGAGCATTCCATTACTATATTGTTATTCCGGTTTGACCTTTGCATTGTTTGTTGATTATTCTGCCTTGGATTTACCTCTGTACCTTCGCCTACAGTCTTATATTGTTATTCTGGCTCTGACCCCTACATTGTTTGGTTAAGTATTCTGCCTTGGATTATCCTTTGTGCCTTCGCCTACGTTCTTGGTTTTGTTATTCTGGTTGGACGCCTGCATTATTTAAGTATTCTGCCTTGGATTGTCATCTGTGCCTTCGCCTGAACTGTTGCAGCCTTGGATGGGTAAAAATTCCTGTAATAAATAAACATTTTTCTTTTTACCTTAGGAGCGTATCATTACAACTGGAGCTCTGATAATTAAAATTGTGACATCATGAGGTGTGAAACCAGGAATTTGGATCCATATCTTATCTCTTTCATTCATCATATCCAATATTGTTGGATAAACAAAACTTGTTGTTCACAAGACTTGAATGTCTTTGAAAGAACGCTTGTATTCTTGGTTTAGCCATGTATGGTAAACAGGAACCTTAGAGGCCTACCCCCTGATCGGCCCACCCCATTTTAATCTAGAGCCAATCATAGGGTCTACAAACAGTTCAGGGGCTTCACTTAGGTTTGTTCATCATTTGATATTTTGTATAGATGGTGCAGAGATAAATTGCTCGCTCTCATACCGTGTCACCAGTGCTCGAAGTGACACGGTAGAAGGCTCTTCTACATTTTACTCTTAAGCGTACATGCAATTTTTCTTGTGTACCACCAGGTAGCCGGTACTCAATCACACAGAAAGATAAAGTGTCAGGGTCAGAGAGATTGGTAATGATCCTAACACTACACTACCCAGAGGGCACTACGTGACTTCAGATCTCTTGACAAATCGAGTAAAGGCAAGCAGTCGGCCCACCCTATCACAAGTTTGCTTCTCCACTGACGCTAGTTCGAAAAAGCTGTCTGCTGCTGGACTGATACATGCGCCTTCCGCCTAACAGTAACAGATTTTTTACTGCTGAAAAGCTAGAAACTAAAAGTTTCTCTAAAAACAAGTGTTTTTTTGTAAGTCGTTATGTTAGCCTAGCTTCAGAAAGGTACTAAAAGAACGCGTGTTCCAGAGCCAGGCACCGCCAACAGAGGTCCAAGTCCAACAGAAACAGCAGGTACGATTCATGAGCTTCAAACTAACATTATTTAAAACCCTTCACAGTCTCCCGACATTCGCTATCGCATTTTGATGTTGACTTGGTTGTAGGCCTCCAAACTTTGCACACTGGTCCACGATCCCCGGGGGCTTAACAGCATTAAAACGCCTTATTCATCATGGTTTACAGGCTTTAACACATACAAAATATGTATGTATGTATGTATGTATCAGCTGCGGTCGGTGGATCTTAATTGGGGAGGGCGGGCTCATATTACGCTTGGGACCGGAGTGAATGGAATGGTGCGCAACGCACAAAACCCAGTGTTTTTTTTGTTTGCTGGGTTTTGTGTGTTGCGCAACATTCCATTCACTCCGGTCCCGAGCGTAATACGAGCCTGTCCTCCCCAATTAAGATCCAACGACCTCGGCTGGGATGTATGTATGTATGTATCAGCTGCGGTCGGTGGATCTTAATTGGGGAGGACGAGCTCGTGTTACGCTCGGGACCGGAGTAAATGGAATGTGCGCAACGCACGAAACCCAGTGTTTTTTCGATTTGCACACTGGGTTTTGTGCATTGCTTACCATTCCATTCACTCTGGTCCCGAGCGTAACGCGAGCCCGTCCTCCCCAATTAAGATCCACCGACCGCGGCTGGTATGTGTGTATGTATATATACATACACTTACCTAAAGGATTATTAGGAACACCATACTACTACTGTGTTTGACCCCCTTTCGCCTTCAGAACTGCCTTAATTCTATGTGGTATTGATTCAACAAGGTGCTTAAAACATTCTTTAGAAATGTTGGCCCATATTGATAGGATAGCATCTTGCAGTTGATGGAGATTTGTGGGATGCACATCCAGGGCACGAAGCTCCCGTTCCACCACATCACAAAGATGCTCTATTGGGTTGAGATCGGGTGACTGTGGGGGCCATTTCAGTACAGTGAACTCATTGTCATGGTCCAGAAACCAATTTGAAATGATTCAAGCTTTTTTTGTGACATGGTGCATTATCCTGTTGGAAGTAGCCGTCAGAGGATGGGTACATGGTGGCCATAAAGGGATGGACATGATTGACAAGTGTGCCAAGAAAACATCCCCCAAACCATTACACCACCACCACCAGCCTGCACAGTGGTAAAAAGGCATGATGGATACATGTTCTCATTCTGTTTACGCCAAATTAAACTGTCCAATTTTGGTGTGCTCTTGCAAATTGTAGCCTCTTTTTCCTATTTGTAGTGGAGATGAGTGGTACCCGGTGGGGTCTTCTGCTGTTGTAGCCCATCCGCCTCAAGGTTTTGCGTGTTGTGGCTTCACAAATGCTTTGCTGCTTACCTCGGTTGTAACGAGTGGTTATTTCAGTCAAAGTTGCCCTTCTATCAGCTTGAAGCAGTCAGCCCATTCTCCTCTGAACTCTAGCATCAACAACGCATTTTTGCCCACAGGAATGCCGCATACTGGATGTTTTTACCTTTTCACACCATTCTTTGTAAACCATAGAAATGGTTGTGCGTGAAAATCCCAGTAACTGAGCAGATTGTGAAATACTCAGACCGGCCCGTCTGGAACCAACAACTATGCAATGCTCAAAATTGCTTAAATCAACTTTCTTTCCCATTCTGACATTCGGTTTGGAGTTCAGGAGATTGTCTTGACCATGACCACACCCCTAAATGCATTGAAGCAGCCATGTGATTGGTTGATTAGATCATTGCATTAAGGGGAAAATGAATGGATGTTTCTAATCATTTTTTAGGTGAGTGTATACATATGTTTTTAGTTTTTTTGGGATAAATATTTGTCTGCTGGGTCAAAAACCATAAAGCACTTCACTATAGGTCAAAGTATAACCTTTCTAAAGGCCAAAATATCAACTTTGTGCCAGGCGGACCTAAAACTCCTTAGACCTTGAAGGTTGATGTGAGCGGAACTGCTAGCATTATTGAGGAGTCTGCAGCTACCAACCTTAACGTTACCTTAGTCAATGACACCAACGTCATCAATGTGAGTAATGAAACACATGCATGGCCTGACTGTTGGTCAAGGGACATACACACACACACGACTTGTTTAAATAAATACATTTAGCTACATTGTTATAAAAAACAATAAATTGTTGTTGTACCAGCAATATCTCAAAGTTTTGTTTTTCACTGTAGAAATCTCAAATGTCATAACCATTTGCCAAGGCCAGAGAGTACGGCACCTTTTTCCCCCCACTTCAAGCACTGCATGTCACCAATCAGTACATTTAGTTCAGTGGTGGGCCGTCAGGGACTGCAAGGCCTTTTCTGCAGGCCCAAAGATTGTCAGGATCAGAAATATATTTTTGTACTTATTATATATATTTTTTTCATTAACACTATATATATTAAACTATAAGTTCATTTCAATTAGTCTATGAGGTAATTTCGTTGCTGTAGTACGCTCTGTTCAGTTGCCTTGCTTTTAGCGCAGCTCATAAAAATGAAAGCTTTTATCCAATAAGATAGACTGGGGCATTCATTCAGAATTCTGTTGTTGTTGATTGTCATATTTTTAACCAATCAGATTTTACCATGTTGGGTATGTTCTTCGACCAACTAGAACGTTTCTGCAAGCCTAGCTTTACGTCAGCATTGTTTCTGTTGTAAGCAGAGCAAGGCAGGCCGTGGGCAGGTTTAGGCTGTTAGCAGAACGAAGTGTGGAATCCAATAAACCAACAAACGAACGGTAATTGATTGAAGAATGGGGGTTAACAAAGGCACAATTTAACATCAACCGGTTATCCAAATTGTGTTCAGCGACCATTCAAAACAATAATGGCATATAGTAACGATACAAATGGTGGCTCAAATAGCAACTCACTGACGATACAAACAACAACCAAATAGCGATGTAAAGAACTGTATGCTTAACACGTTCAAACAGCTTTCTTATTCCTTCCTGTTCTTTCCAAAAAACAATGTGAAAGGCGGCCATCTTTATCTGTACACATCTCACCAGTCTACCAAAATAAAAGTCTTTACAAATAAAGGCACCTATTCCTAACAAAACATATTAGTGCTCCAATAGTACAGTACCTTAGTATGACCTAACCCAACGTGGCTCCTACAATATTAATAAAAACTTATTAGCATTTTAGTACTGTTTCAATATTTTAAACACATAATATGGCTTTTTTATATTGACAGACATGGCAAAATTAAGTGCTGCTGAAAAGCAAAAACTCTACAGACAGTGCAGAGATGCTGACTCAGACAGCAGAGAAACCTACCTTAAACAGAAACACCAGACTTACATAAAGGATTTAGAGAGTAAAAAAAAAAGCGAGTGAAGGAGCTCACAGAAAGGGAAAAATGACAGGAGTGAAGGAAATGGCGTGTCAGACAGGCAAAACATAGAGAGAGATTGAAAGAAGGAAAGACAGTATTGACCCCCCCCCCATCTACTCCAGAAAGTCAACCCAATACTGCAAGGTCAGAATTTAAGAGATTGTTTCTGTAGGAAGACAAAAGTACTTATCTACAGTGTTACCTAAAGGGATAGTTCACCCAAATTACAAAATGACATATTGGTTTTCTTATTATGTATGCAGTCTATGGAGAAGGTATGACAGCAAGCCATGTTTTTGTTTTCCTGGCCAATGTTTCAAATGCTAACCTAAACCAATGTTTCAAAAGCATGAGACATACCTTCTCCGTGGACTGCTTATACAGTAAGGAAACCAATATATCATTTTGTAATTTGGGTGAACTATCCCTTTAAGTAGGCCTACACAATATTTGTCACATGGCACAAGAATTGATATACTGTTTTAACAAGTTGATAGTTTTGTGTATAGGCATGACAGAAATAGAGTAGGATTTCATGGTTGTATTATGTTGCATGCACCTCACATTGGAAATCTAATACAATTATGTGTTACAATTTTATGCTTTACAGACAACAAGTCCAAGGGCGGAGAGAGCGCAGGAAAGAAGCACAGATAGGCCGTAGAAAATGTCAGGAGTGACAGAGAGAAGGAAAAGCTGATAAAGAAATACAAATTCAAAAGTTATGCGAGCAGATGATTGGTTTTTCATACAAAGCCTGGAAGCCACAAAACAGAGCTCGACAAACAAGCTTAACCGAAATAAACAAGAGAGCTGTAGGACAGTTCTACCTAACAGATGAGGCTCCTTTGTGATTCCCAGAAAAACCTCCACAGGAAATTTGTTGCTGAGCATGGGCAAAAAAATTAATATGCCTTATTCTGCAGGGAGAGACCCTTTTGGGTGGTGACACTGAAGGAGAGAGACTGAGAAACTTGCCAGTGCAAGACCTATGAGAACTTACAGTTTATGGTGGACAAAATGCACAAACTTGGTCTTTCACAGTCCAGCAATCTGGAGGAGATTGGAGGAGGAGATGGTGAATGCCAAGAATGTAAACACTCTACTGTACGACCGGCCAGACAGCAATCCAAAAAAGAGGTGTCGCTCTCCCAGTGGTGTCTGGAGAAGATAAATCAGTAAATCAGTTTCATAGTGTACCATTTACAAATGTTACCATAGATTTATGTCATATACACGTCTGTTGTTGTTCAATGTATCAGAGAAAAGCCAATAGTATATTTCAGTTCCTTTTGCATCCACTGGGGGGCTTCTGTATCCATCGAAACTTGAGTTACCACAACTCCCAGAATTCCAAGCGAATTTAGTGCCCGTCCCCGTTTTAACACACCGTAACAGAACATGGGCAATTCAACAGTAGAGCTTGACGCTAGAAAGTTATACATATTTGTTTTTGAAATTGTAGTCTAATTTCTATTCATCATGCACGTTTGGTGTTCTGTACCTGGTTGCAAAAAATACAAGCAAGCCCAAAAAGAAGGAGTAATCTTTCACACTTTACAATAGGCTATAAAAAGTTAGGGTCAGCAGTCGGCATTTTAGGTCGGAAGATTACGAAAGGGATCTATGTGCTGAATTAACCGGCACTACAGCCCGAAAGCGGCTGAAAAGCAATGTGATCCCATTCATTTTTCTTTATCTAGAAAGAGTAGCCTATATATAGTAAGATACAGTAATTTACACAGTCAGCTAGCTACTAAATACAGCTGGCACACTACACATACAGTACAATAACATTACCACACAGACACTATGTGTGCTCTAAGTTACAGAAAATAGGTTTAATAAACTTACTCATCTGTTAGTTGTCCTCTTGTACGTCTCTTTTCATGCGTGCTGGAAAACTTCAGTGATTCAGTGACGCATATGCGGTCGTCAGTCATTTTTGTTTAAGCCTTACAAGTAAAGCTATTCCACAACCCCATTCATTGTAGCAAGTGCTTTTTCCCACAGAAGCACTTAGGCAATTAGAATTTAACCGCATTTCGACTGGATTAGCTATCTGTAGAACATGCTGCCTTGTTGAAGCTTGATATCAAACTCAATTTGTTGTAAATGTTCTTAGGTGTACTCGGGCACAAACATGTTGGTTGGATGTCACTCAGAATGTAAAAGCAAGTTGTAAAATTCCTCATCTGGAAATCCTAGGTTAGTAGCAACTGTGTTACCAGTGACTGTGGTTACGAATTGTTTCACAGAATCTAGAGGACCTGCCGGGTGGGCGGAGCTTGGAACAAGGAAGTCAGCGTTGTAGTTCTCTACATACTGACAAAATCATACCACCTCGTCTGTTTAGCATTAAAACGGCTTATCGAAACGTCACAGAAAGACAAGCTATAGCTTAAAAAAATCAAGGACAACCGAGGCTTTAAGAGAGTAGGTTTGATAGCCAGATCAGTCTAACAGGGATGCTTATTTTTGCGACCGAATACACGCCTGTATTCATTTTTCCTATCTCCAAGGTCCATTGGATTTCCACCGTGAAGTCAGTGTGTAAATATTCCCTGCGAAATTTCAAATCTTGCTCTTACACTAGCCAGGCATGGGTGAAACATATCTCACTGTTCTACAAATGTCTGGGAGAAGCTACTAGCACCTCCAGATAGCTGTAGGGTGAAGTATCCCTTTAAGCTGTCATTTAAGTTGATTTATAATGTTAAGAGGTTAACTATTATCTGAGTATAAGTTTTGGTGTAAAAAAGTGTCATTTTTTTAAGTTGTTTGTTCAAAAAGCCACCATTTTCATAGAATGACCCACACAAGTGCAGCCCATCCCCTTCATGAGCAAATTATCACTGCACCATCTGTATGTCTTTTGTAGGTAACATTTGTACACAGATTGTTTCAACCTGAAATTGATAAATATCCATAATTGATAACACAAATTTGTCTTATGGTCCTACCTACTGTACCTACTGCAGGCTGACAGTCCTAAAGTTTAGATGGACACATTTGTTGCCATAATGTGAGTATTTTAGACCTATTTTTCCAACTTGAAAATAGGATTTTCGAAAAACCCTGAACAGCTTTGTACCCCAGGGTACAGGAGGAAAATCTTACAACACATCTTACCCAATGAACTCTCCAGGGGAGCTAAATTGTCACACCTTACCACTGTGGTTACCACCAAACATTTCTTCACCAGATATTTTTGAGCTGCTTAATCTCGTTGTCAGTCGACCATCGTGCAACGTTTGCGCATTGCGCATCAAGGTAGGTTTTATGCTACGTTCAGACCGAACGTTAAAGGACAATTCCACAGGGTCTCTACACTACTCACCCACAAAAGGGTCAAATCTATTATGATTAAATTTTTTGGGGAATTTTTCAAATCGACCGCCAAATCACAGGGAAAACTGTCTGTAGTCAATCAAGGACATTCATCCATTGAATTGTTATGCTCCTACAAGTTTCAGAGAGCTTTGCGTTTTTTTAGGAATGTACAAGGGCATGTCTACGGAAGATGGGCATGGTTTCATCTCCGGTAAAAGGAAATACTTGTGCCATTTTTTCTTTCTCTCAGTAACTACTTTACAGTACTACTTCTTATCTGTAATAGATAAATTCCTGAAAAAGAAAAATGTCTAATGTCTGTTGTGTGTTAGTTGGCAAAAGCATCTCATATAACTTTTCCCGTGAGGATATTGACCGACGTAAACATTGGTTATGTGCTATTCAGAACCCGAACTATGAAGTGAATAGAATATACCGGCAAGTATGTTCAAGAAATTGCATGTTTAGCCGTCATTTTATGCCGGAGGACTTCAAAAGGGATCTACTAGTAAGCACCGAACGAATTGGCACAAAACCACAACACGTTTTGAAGCTGCATACTGTTCTTCCGTTTTCAATGAACTCTCAAGAGAACTGGTGCTAAAACTCTACTACAGAACCGACTTTGTGATGAGATACAGTAATTACAACTGTATTTGATATTGTAATATTAATTACATTTGTAGGATTTCATTAATCATTTGAAAATAACTGCAGTCAACTGAAACCAACTTTTGCAGATGGCTAAGTGGTTAGGGAGTCAGACTTGTACTCGAAAAGGTTGCAGGTTTGATTCACTACTGTGCTAAATGTTGTGTCATTGGGCAAGGTACTGTACCCTAATTTGCTCCGGGGAAATGTCCCTGTATTTACTGTAAGTTGCTAGATAAGAGCGTCAGCTGAATGACTGAAATGTAATGTATAATTATCCCTCTGGACCCGACAGCGTTGTATACGACGCCAAACGGTACCCTTCCATGCTAGCAATGAAAGATATAGGAGGTTAGCTGAATTTATATGATCTCAAGTAAAGAATAAAAATACTAAAATGAAACTAAAACTAAATAATTTCTGTTTCCCATTTTAGTCTTTATATTTTCTTCATATGAAAAAAATTATATTTAGACAATCTTTTACATCAGATAGCCTTGTCCAACCACATAAGACATGTTGTCCATAGTTGCCAAAATCAACCCTGCTCTGCAATGATGTAGGACATCATCCTGCACAACACCAACACTTGTTGGAATTGAAAAATAGCAAGGATTTTTTAATACGTTTAGAAATATAGTAAGAAATGTGTGCAGCATTTTGATGTTGACTTGTCGGTATGGCCCCCAGATTTTGCACACTGGTTTACATGCTTTTACACATATGTGTAGTGGGAAATAAATGTTTATAGGACCAAATAATGACTTCTTCAACAGCTGACTTCTTATCCCTCCTGGGATGAATTAAGATTCATGGAAAGGGGGAAACCCCAATGTATGTCACACATTTAAACCTGTACCTATGTGATTTTGGTTTTGATCCACCCATAAAGGGAGTTTGGTAGTATTACTTGTAAAGGTTATGTTGTCTCCACAGGGTTGTAGGAGAAGATAAATGCTAGCTCCCCCTCTGGAAGATATTCAAACCCAGTCCTTTCTTACAGCCCGGATGCGCCGAAGCGCCAAGGCGATGTATAATCTAATTGCTAATGTACTATTTGTTTTCTCCAATCCCAGCCAGTGAACTGATAGGTAGTTCGTATGTAGCGGGAGTTGGGGCCGTCCCCTCTCGAAGGGGAATATAAGTCTTTTTTTAAGGTTAAACTGATGAGATTTCTGTAACGACTCTCCTGACCACACGTCTGTGTGTGCCATAGCAAATGTGTTGAATAAATGCTGTAACAGGCTGAACTGCATAAGATATGCTTAGATCGTAGATCATATTTTAGAAGTGTTAGATGATAGTTAATTCTTGGTAGTATTGTATAATTCTGTGTCCGGTTAAAGAGTTGTATTTATGCCTTTAATTGGAATTAAATATTATTCATTTACTAAGTTCTGTCATAGACATTCTAAATCATTTCCCAGAACATCTCCGGTGGAGTTATTAATGGGAATGTAAGTTATATTGTTGCGGTCTGCTCTGAAGTTTCAGCGTTTATCACGCACACAGTTCAAGCTAGGTAGCCTATGCACCTTTGTCTGACTCGCGGGCAACGCTTCAGTTTCCTGGGTCGCTGTAGTATTTCTTTCCGTAGCTGTTTACACACGGATTAATGATCATTTGTGAGGTCAGATAGGAAATATCAACAACGTCTATACTATCAATCCTCTGTACGCATTTATTAAGCATTTCTCCGTTCTCAACCCAGACTAATGCAACAGGGGAGAAAAGGAAATATAATAATTATTAATGCTTTAACTTCATAAGTGAATCTTAATTGTATCCTTTTACTCCCAACCACATATTTGGTGCCCCGTGTGAGGAAATCTGGCTAAGCTGAACAGTTTTTCGATCGTTGTGCATGTAGAACGGCAGTTCATGGATTTATTTTGAAAGCAGACCCCCCATGCTAATAGCCTCAACCCCTATCCAATCTGCTTCTCAGAGCAGTGGTTCTGAGTGCATAACAGGCGATCTCATACCACTATTTCCTATAGTGTGCGAGAGATTTTGTGGGGTCTGACATGCCCCAACCTGTGTAAGTCGCCCATTATATTGTTGAAACCATTGTCTTATTTGGTCTAGCAACCAGTAAGGAATAACCGGTCAAATCTGCCGAAAGGACGGGTTGTGTTTTCCGAAGATGGATTCGTACTGAGGATTCTGTAGCATGGGTGAGTAAAAACTGTCCTGCAGGCTCAAAGAAATGTTTGCTTGTATTTACATATATAAACCACTGTATGTTGTTGCTAGACTACTCATTTTTTAAGATAAAATGAACATTGCAATGTTTGGGTTGAACAAAGAATGCATAGAGTCAGAGGACCCACAAATCGTTCTCTTTCTACAAGCTTGGGAAAACAAGGTGAACCCTACACTCACAATGTTATACGCACGTGATTTGGATCTAATCGCTTCAAACGAAAGCATACTGGATTGGTACGCAACGGACGGATTGAAAAAAAGTTATTGGAACAAATACAAAAAGATACACTCGGCGCTTGGCTATTTGATGTTCAATAACATTTCAGCCCGAATGAATCAATATAAAGTTAGTTTGGACAAATCGATGGACATTCACCACAGACAACTTGAAGAGGTGGAACTCTTACAGGCTAAAGTGAATGCTTTTGACTTAGATAAGCGAGATTTGGAACATCAAAACCAGGCATGGCAAGACAAAATAAAGGCGGTAAAGACTACATTGATGCAGAGTCAAAAATACGTGACCGCTTTAGAGAGCTGCTGTGACACGTTAGGAATCCCGATAGTAGCCATCAAACAAAAGGCTGCGGGAAGTAAACACTCAGGTGACAATAGCCAGTCAGAGTCAATGGAAGACTTGATAACAAATGCGTGCAATGCAGCATGGTCTTTAATGGAGCAAACTGACACAGACGACCCAGCAGGGCTCCACCGATCGCCGCAGGCCGTGGGGGGACAGGGCGTAAGTATTGTTAAAGGCAAGCGTCCCTTAAAAATAGCTGTGCTAAAAACCATTCAGGACCACGAGGGAAAGAAGTCACAAATGAGCAGGAGATTAACTTACGAAGAGTGTAAATCACACATGGGTGCTATTGGCATGCTACCTAGGGGCAGTCCGTTCGAAATGTACTGGCTAAAACTACTGATGCAGGCCGAGGTGTTCAGTTTAGAGCTCAGAGACATTTGGCAGGTAGTATTTGTAACTATCCCACAGGACCTAATGGCAAAAATGTCAGATGAGCTTCGAACCGGACAACTCATGACTAGGCTAAATAATGAAAGTGACCAGGAAATTATGGCACGACTTAAAGCCTGCTTAAAAACGTTGAGAGGTCCGACACACGTGGCGTGGAACAAAATATTAGAGATCAAACAAGGCACAGAACCCTTTGAGACATTTGCCGAATCCGTTTCGAGAATGTAGTGGTTTAGAGCACCCTACGCGCGATGCTGACATCCTGTTGGAACTGCTAAAAACAATGCCGGCCCACACATGCAACAGGCATTTTAACTACGGTACGGGTCCCCCACAGAATACGTTCAATTCTCTGGTTGAGTGGGTTATGAACATTGAAAAGAGGTCAAAGGTCACAAAACCAGAGAACAAACGTATAGCGTCAGCTATGTCCAAGGAGATGAATGGGGGGAGCGATAGAACTCCAGCACCAATAGCACGCTGTTCATTTTGTCACAGAAAAGGCCACACCAAAGCAAAGTGCCACCGGAAAGACAAATGGAGCAATTCTCATGGTGGTCACACCAAAAGTAGGCATAAGAAAAAATGTTATGCTAACTGGTTGCTAGACCAAATAAGACAATTGTTTCAACAATATAATGGGCGACTTACACAGGTTGGGGCATGTCAGACCCCACAAAATCTCTCGCACACTATAGGAAATAGTGGTATGAGATCGCCTGTTATGCACTCAGAACCACTGCTCTGAGAAGCAGATTGGATAGGGGTTGAGGCTATTAGCATGGGGGGTCTGCTTTCAAAGGTGTCAACTGTTACAGGAGCACACTGCTCCAACCAGGGTTTTCAGAGTACTACTCATGGAAGTATGGGTCTCCGATGATCAAACTGTAAGCTAATTTGTAGCAGGATTCATTGGTTACAGACAGTGATGTAGTGGAGGCTAAACGCACGTAAACGCCGTTTACGCACCTCCCAAAATTCGGAAAATGCGTTTACCCACCTCCAAAGTGCGTTTATCCACCTCTAAATTGCGTTTTCCCACCTCTAAATAGCCTATTTTTGTAAGCCATTCTAAATGAAGCGTATGCCATTTTAGTTTCATATTGTTTTTAGTTTCATATTGTTCGTTATTAGTTTCATAGGTTGTTAAACCTTAAGGCGAGACACTACAGGTGAATAGGGTAAAAAATTTAAATGATAGATATCACCATGAAACTTCCTCAGTTGGTTACTTACACAAGTACATAAAAAAAATGTATTACAAGTTTTTGAAATATGTATGTTAATTTATGCAAATTAGGCATTATCTCATTAAATATGCGCAATTTTGCATATATTTTCGGTAGACAGATCTGAACGTATGATAAAGCCAGGTGAAAAATGCTCAAAAACAGATTAAGTGCTCAGGCCCTTAGTGATAATAATATAGAATATTTAAAACTCATGAAAAATGAATATTTAATAAATTGGCAGACATATAAGGCTTACAACTGCAGTAACTCAATTAATTAACTTCGGCGTATCATGCACATTGTTGCCAACAAAACCCACGCTAGACAGTTGTATGGACACAGAACAAGACCAACAGTAGAGGTCACAGCTTTTGAAGTCTAATTGTCTAATCCAGCACCATATTTAGGTCCCTCTGATATCTCCTGCTGGTGCCTATTCACTTGTCTGTGCTCACAGGTTTTCATTTATTTTCACTTGCGTGGCAAAAACCCAATTTCTCCAGGGAGTAGACCATCAGCCAATTGGACAAGCAAACCATAAATGACTATAAAGAATATGGCCATCCTATAATGTTAAACTATTACAACAGATCCATAATTGTGTATACTTGCATGTGCGTTGGTGTGTCAACCTGACTACAACAGCATGGATTCCACTGCACTAAAGCTTGCACTGCAAATTATTTGGATCTTACCAAGATAATACAACTTAAAATATCTAACACTTTTAAATCTATCTTGTTTTAAAAGTGATTTTTTATTTAAAGTGTTCAACTTTACACTATAATCTTATTTCTAGAATTAACAAACTTAATTCAAGAAATCTTGTCAAGTAAAATGATCTTGCTGCATGGACTGATAATTTCACTTGTTTTGAGTACCCTTTCCCTGAGATTTAGTGGTTTTATCTTTATCTGTTTTTAGACACCCATTTTTTGCATGGTGGTATCTCAGGCTGCAGTGATGCTGCCTATAGTTAATGTGAGTGTGTATGCATTATGTCATGTGAGCATGCATGATGTCCCCTCTTCATCTATCTCTCTCTCTCTCTCTGTCTAATTTAAAATATGTTTCTTCAATGTCCATTTGAAGTTGATAAGGCTGCATTGTTTCAATTTCCTTTGTTTTTGCCACTGAAGTGAAAACTGCAAAAGTAAAACTTACCAATATAACAGAATAAATGAGAATACATTTTATCATGAATCCAACTGTCACGTTCCAACAGGTAGATAGAGCGAGAGACAGGCGCGAAGGTTGCAATAATCCAATACTGCTTTAATCAAGAGAAACAAAATACTGCCACGTGGGGCGAGAGAGGAAACACTGGAAGCAATTGTAGACACGTAACAGCAGACATTGACCAACAAGAGACAAGACCAAACACTTATCTTAAATACACTTACTAACAAGACAATGTAAAACACCTGGACTTGGAAATTAACTACACCGTGATCTATTGGTTAACATGAAACATGTGACAAGACATGGGAGTGAGAGGTGGGAACATGCAATACACAACAGGGGCACAAGAAGGAGGCATCTACCACACATTGGGGAGGAACCTGAACACCAACACACACAGGGCAATAACAATGAGGACACAAGAGGAATAAATCTAACAACAAAACCACCGTGTAAACACTGAAAGCAACAAGGGAGACAAAACCACAAAAGACCATAAACCAAAATATAGTCCATAACCAGCCCACTAGGGCTGGACGTTACAGAATCCCCCCCCAACGCCCACAACACCGGAGTGGGTAAGACCAAGGGGCCCACAGCCGGGAGAGACAGAAAGCGGCCCGGGGTCAGTGGCGATAGAGAGGGACCCTGGGTCAGATGGAACAGAGAGGGACCCTGGGTAAGGCAGTGCAGGTGGCGGCCAGGGACAAGGCAGGTCAGGTGGCGGCCAGGGGCAAGGCAGGTCAGGTGGCGGCCAGGGGCAAGGCAGTTCAGGTGGCGGCCAGGGGCAAGGCAGTTCAGGTGGCGGCCAGGGGCAAGGCAGT
>JACXGM010018752.1:0-18825 GCA_016801145.1 Umbra pygmaea | reverse complement strand
TTTGAAAAATAAAATGTAAGGATTTAATTAAATGCGTTGTCATTTGTGATGCAAGTGAAATCTGATTATATTATTTATTAATATTGAAAAGCCTAATACCTGGGGTATGCGGCATCCCGCTGGGTTCTGTGCAAAAAAGCGGCTTGCCGCGGGTGCGCCGCGGGTGCGCCGCTGATCAGGGTATTGTTTATTAAAAGCGACCGCGGCAAAAAGGCGGATGCCGCCGGCGCGCCGCTGGTCACCCGCTTTGCAAAAAAGCTCAGCGGCCGCGGTGGCAAAAAGCAGGCGTGCCGCCGGTGGCCCGCTTGCGTGTTGCCTACTGGGTTACTGCCTAGGTTTATTTATTTTCTGTATTTATTGTGCAATTAATTGTAAGCTTATTAATTTTTTTAGCATTTATTTATTTATATATTTATTTCTTATTTTGTCAGACTTGGTCCTCCATAATTCCATTCACTCCGGTCCCGAGCGTAATACGAGCCCGTCCTCCCCAATTAAGATCCACCGACCGCGGCTGATATTCGTACTTCCTTGGTGAATGCATGTACTCGTTTATCCGGCTTTAGGCACTTCGGACTGCATTGATCATCGTCAGGGATGGAAACTTCACAGACACAGCGGATATGATGTGTCTGGATCCTTCCCAGTTTGGTGAAATTAGATTTTTAAAATCATTTTTTTAATTTTCACTCCAGGCGAATATAGGTGGTAGTGTGAAGCACTGCCACACAACACCACCAAGTCCACGCGCCTGCGTACAGCCTTCCTTTTACTTCCCTAGTAGCACGAAAGTTTGGTTTAGCAAAGCAAACAACAAAAGCTGACAAATTTGTATTTCGTACAACTGCTGAAAAGACTATTGTATGTTTATCAGAGCTGCTAGGGGAAATTGAATGTCCGACGTATGGAAATAATTTGACATGTTTGTTGGTATTTTCCTGTACTGGCGCATGCGTACGCAACGAGAGCCACCGTGAGCACATCGCTGCCTTCACTGTCTACCAGACTTTTGCGTTTTTACCCTTTAGACAGGAACGTGACGGCGGAGCGTTTTTAAGATCTCCACTCTGGAGGGTGGTTTCACTTTTTTTCGTTTTTATGCACCAAAAGCGCTGTCGCCATCTAAACAAAAGGCACATCTGATAAAAAATATTTTTACGTTTTCACTCGTGAGCTTTCTTGTGTAAATGGGGCCTATGTGTCTGTCCTGGTCTTAGGTGTGCATTTTTGTTATCGTTTTGTTATTAAATATATTGTCTGTTTAATATTTGTTTTATCATTTCTTATTTTGGTAGGTTACTGTTAATGATTTATTGTAATGTGTGTATTAGTTATTGCATTGTCATATTGGAAAGAGAGTTGTAAGGACCTTAGGAAGAATAGAGGATCCTACATAAACAAACAAACAAACATTTGATGACCTTTATTTGTATTTGGATAATGATCAATATATAGTTCAGTACACTTTCCATTGAAAATGTGTCAACTACACAGATGAATAAACTGAAGGGTTTGTTGTTTGCTACCTGTTTAAAAACAAAATAGTAATGCTGTTGGGTCAAATATGATAAAAGCATTTTTGGAATTTATCATCATGCCAATATAGGGCAAAGTACACTCAGTTCTGGCAATATAAACAGTGAGCTTTGTGTTTAAACTGATACAATTTTTTTTTATTTCTCCCTCTGACCTCTAAACACTCTTTGTGAGTCTGTTTGAAAAGCTGCAAACAAATTTGCCACTCTTTCTACATCCCACACCTCCCCCACACCTACCACAAATCGCCCACCTCTCCCCACACTAAAGGGTGACACAGGAATCAATTGTCTCTCCCATTCCAAGCCCACAAAAAAAACCTGGCATGTCCTAATCACACGACTAACCCCCCAAAAAATACTGTCCTGCGAAATTCCGAGAGAAAGTCTTCCGAGTCCCGTCCTACTCTCGTTTCGTTCCCTATGTTGTCTAAACAAGTTATCAGACTGTTGCCCCTCTGCAGCATGTTTCTTTTCCAACGTATTTGAGTCTGGAGAGAGACTGGATCAGTAGCCTATTACCTTCTATCCATTGGGTTGGTATTTCTGGTGCGGTGTTGGAGTGGTTTAAATCTTACCTCACTGATCGTACCCAGTTTGTTGTTTTAGAAAACAATAGATCCAACGTCAGACAGGTATGTCATGGTGTCCTTCAGGGGTCTGTCCTTGGCCAAATCCTTTTTTGTATTTACATGCTTCATTTCGAAGCAGATTATTAGAAAGCATGGTTTGGGGTGCCACTTCTATGCGGATAATACCCAAATTCATAATTAGCACAAATTAATATCACAGGTATCTCGGCAACACTTTCTGACTGTCTGCAGGAAATAAAATTATAGATGTACCACAATTTTCTTAAATTGAATGGTACAAAGTCAGAGGTTCTATTAGGTGGTTCACCTGCAGCTGCCTGTAATAGTAAAAATATCCGCTTACACCTTGAAAATAATGTTGTATTCCCATCATCTCAAGTTCAAAATCTTGGTGTAATTTATGACTCTAATTTGACATTCGAAGCACATAAAAAGAGCATTTCAAAATTTGCATTTTGAAATCCAGGATTAGGCCTTTTCTCTCATTACCTGAGGCAGAAAGACTTGTCCATGCACTCCTTAGCTCTAGGGTGGATTATTGCAATGCCCTGTATCTTGGCCTACCTGCAAAGTCTATAAAGCGCCTGCTACACACACAGAACTCCGCTGCACGTGTTCTTACACTTATTCATTTACATCAGCATATCTCTGGGGTGCTTAGGAACCTGCATTGGCTTCTGATCCATGCCCTTATTGATTTTAAAACTCTCATTTTAACTTTTAAAGCTATTTATGGAACTGCGCCATCATATATATGTGATTTAATTACGCTATATATGCCTTCTCGATCTTTCTACGCTCCGCTAACTCTTTTCTCCTTAAACAGCCTTCTTGCAGACTAAAAACTATGGGTGAAAGAGCTTTTTCTGTGGCAGCCCCTAGGTTGTGGAATGCACTTCCTTTAGGAATGTCCCAACATTAAGTAGTTTTAAGAAACAGTTAAAATCCCATCTATTTAAGATAGCATTGGATGTCTATTGTATTCTACCTGTTGTTGCATTTATATTCATATCTATCTATTTTTGTATTGTATTTGCTGTAGCACTTTGGGTATCAGAAAGGCATAATATAAATATAATGTGTTATTATTATTATCCATTGTCTCCTCTCTCGCTGATTTTGAAAATAGTATCCTGCATTCTTGTTGTTTGCCCACCTTTTTCCACGTCTTATTCCATCCACGTCATGAATGGACTCAACTCATCCGACTACTTCCTAACTAGGATTAAGCTACACACGGCTAGCAGTAACCAATCAACAAACGTATTGTGAGTTGTAAGCTGTTCTTTTTTCTAAAATGAAATGTCTCGCACTCACTGCATTGCAGCGTAATTTTATTTTATTTAATCTCTGACTCCTTCACGCTTCCGCCCTTTCCCATTGATTTCAATCCGTATCACTTTACCAACAGTGAGATTGACTCCTATACCATGGGACTCCCGCGGGAATCACGTGACTGTTTTTAACAACCTTTCAGTCAGTTTATTGAAACAAATATAATAATAAGGTTTCGGTTGGCTGACCAAAACCTTGTTAGTGAAATTTGTGAATTTGTACTGATCTTGAGTGTGTGGAGTTTCAGCTTCTCTTGAATACAAATGAATCTTCATCTGCCAGTGACAACAATGGATACAAGACTACTTTGTTTGGAATTATACAAGCCAAATAAGTGAACTCAATGACACCTTCTGTCAGTATAAGCTGTAAGAACATTCGATAACTACTGAAACATTAAAATATGTGAAATTTGTTGTGAATATCTCGGTTTTACAATAGCTACAAAATAAAAAGTTATGAATGATAATGTGAGCTATGCGTCTGGTAAACAAAGCTATTCGTTATTTCACCTCATGGAAATTACACACTCGATTATAAATACGGTTTACAACTACAATTTTTAGATTATATATACATGTCTCATATGTACCTAAAGGTTAAGATCATAGTATTCTAGTGGATGTCTCGGTTTGGCAATAGCTATACAATTTAAAACGTTATGAGTGATAATGTGAGCTATGCATCTTGTAAACAAAACCGTTCATTATTTCACCTCATGGAAAATACACAGTTGATTATAAACATGGTATACAACTGCAATTTTTTGATTATATATTAATGTCTCATATGACCTTAAGGCTTAAGTTTGTAGTATTCTAGTGAATATCTTGGTTTAACAATAGCAATAACATTTTAAACGTAATGAGTGACGCTGTACAAGTGCCTCAAAATTAGATGAGGTCTGAATAGTTGATGTTACTTTAATGTAGGACAGATACAAAGAATCAGACTGATTATACTCAATTAGACAGAGGTTATTACTTTATTGATTACCTGT
The DNA here is from genome assembly GCA_016801145.1 of Umbra pygmaea. Taxonomy (NCBI): domain Eukaryota; kingdom Metazoa; phylum Chordata; class Actinopteri; order Esociformes; family Umbridae; genus Umbra; species Umbra pygmaea. The sequence continues at coordinate 14,362 of JACXGM010018752.1, read as the reverse complement.
TAACTGTTCACACTATGTTTCTAATACTTCTCTTCGATGCATAGATTCATGGAAGATTCAAAGAGATTTCTGTATATTCCAACAGTACTCCCGGGTAGGTCTGCATAAAAAAATGAAAATTTTACATATTTGACAGTTATATCAGTATAAAAAACTGTAAAATACCTTGGTGTTACACCAGACTCAAATCTCTCTTTTGATGAACATGTAAAACATATCTCAAGAGCAGCTTTTTTCCATCTTCGGAACATTGCAAGAATTATGCAGAAAAGTTAATCCAAGCTTTTGTTAGCTCATGATTGGATTACTGCAAGGCTTGATTTTCTGGATACCAGACAAAACCCTCAAAAAACGTCAGTTAGTGCTTTACACAGCCGCCAGAGTTCTGACTACATCCGTATAGAGTTGTATAGAGGTACTAGAACTTAAATACGCCCACTCTAATGTTTCTGACGTCATGTTCATCCTTTGAGGACCCAAACCCTTGGAACATGCTTCAGGACCATGTGGCCTGATGACACCTTCCTGCCTCCATTCTGTGCCTACCCCACTGTGCTGGTGCCCACGTCGCTGCTGTTGGTGATCAAGTTATCATCTGTTGACTCCTGCTTTACCTCACCAGGAAGCGTCCCATTGTCCCTGCCCAAGACCAATAAATTGTGTTGATGCTACACAAAGACTGTGGTCACAGCCATTCCTATCTCCATTTATGGACACTAATTGAGTCTGGCCTCTCTCTAGGTTTCTTCCTAGGTTCCACCTACTAGGGAGTTTTTCCAAGCCACTGTGCATTACTTGTGTTGCTTGCACTTGGGGGTTTTAGGCCAGTTAACAGTCAAAGCACTTTTTGATGATTGCTGTTGTAAAAAGGGCTTTATAAATACATTTTATTGATTGATTGATTGATTGATTGATTGATTGATTGATTGATTGATTGATTGATTGATTAATTGATTGATTGATACTGAAAGGCAGTTGGTGTATAAATGGACTGAATTTGATCTCTTCATTTCAGTAGCACCATTGAAATGAAGAGGTCAAAATCAGTCTGTTTCACCAATATCACAACCATGCTGTGCTTGCTTTCTGACTGGTTGCAGCATCAGGTAGGTAGCCTATGGATAATAGGAGTCTGCTAAACCCAGTGGCTGATAAAGCTGACAGTTCTGGTGTTCATTCAGGACAAATTATATTTTTGTATTGTCACACGTGCGCAGGCAGCCCAATCAATTATTTCAACAAACAGTGTGATTATACTAGACAACCATGCTCTTTTAAATGCAGCCAGGCAGGTGTCACAGGTTATCATGACCTGTGGAGGTGAAGCTGAAGCTATTGTTGAGAAGCTATGACCAACTGCGACATAAAGATAGCACGACAAAGGCAGAGTAGAACACCTCCGTTTTGGTACTTAAACCATCAGAGAATGACATTACACATTGAGAGAAAACTGCATAGTTTGCTTGAAGAGTGTAGCGAGGCAGCCATCGTCTTTCTGCGCCAACACAATCGGCATCCTCTTTCAACTGATTAGGTGTCTTCAGTACATCTCCTTGACATTTGATAATAAGTATTTTCTAGTGTCATGTGTTGCTTGTTCTGAATATGTTGTTGTTGATATATACACTGCTAACCTGTTCAATTAGCAGAGTGCACCATACAAATAGTCCAATTCTTTACAAAATGTATAGCACATACAGACTATGTACTAAGTAAAAAAAAGGTCTCCCTGATAATAGGTGTCCCTATTAAGGGAGAGTGTTATTTTTACCTGCATTAATTTCACATCAGAAAATTATGTATTTTCTTTCAAATGGTATCATGCATAGACTTCTCTTTGCTACGGTGAAGAGCTATGTGCAGATAGGTTTGAGAATATCATTCTATGCTACATTTTAAACAATATCCTCAAAGCTAACTTTGATAACACAATATTTTTTCTCTGTTCTGCACAATAGTATTCAGAAGGTATGGTACCAGAGCTACTATGTGGGCCATTTGTATTTGGCATTACAAATTAGGAGTCCAGATTTAATGGACTGTTACCAATGTAATTCCGTCTCTTGTGAATGATATGGTCACAGTTTACAAGCATGGCAGGATAATGAAATGGACAGGTTGGAAAAGCCATTAGTGGACAGACACAGTGAGTTGGCCCCGAGAAAATGAGTAACAACGTTCCTTAACTGTCTAGAGTGAACTATAAAATAATGGGAATTAGTAACTGGAAAGTTATTCCTCCTAAAACAGTTGATCTTATAAATTTGTCAAATCTTGAAAATCTACTCTTTGTTTTCATAATAAGGACGATTTGTTCCTAAAGATACATGATCACAGAGAAAAAATAGCATAACACTGTTCTGTATTTCAGCTAAGCCATGGTATATTGGCAATAGATCACAATTCCCTGAGATGACTTAATTATAAACATGTTGATTAAATTAGAGCAGTAAAAAGCAACACAATCATGGTAGTCTCAAATAATGTATCATGGCTATCATCCAATCAGCATTCAGAATTCAAACCCAGTTTATAATTTGTAAAATACCGATACATTGTAAAGTCTCCTAACTTTGGTATGTAAATGAAGATGAAGTAGTTAGGTTTATTTTGATATATGAACAAATTAATCACATAAATCACAGCTCAGGCTGACAAAATATTTATCAAATGAAATGTTTCAATTTGTACAGCATAAATAAGACATAATATACAGCTGTTAACTAATTGACCCTGATCTAAGTTGTTTATTCAGCTAAGAAGTCTTTTATTTTGAAAATGCCATGGGCTATACATAGCTGGGGGGAAACCTTTGACTCCAATGGAAACTGAGAAGGTGTACTATGATCTGCATATGCTGAGGGGATTCTCACTATCTCCAGACAAATACTAGAATGAATGAAAATGTAGAATGAGAGATATTAGGCAAAATATCAGTTTACTCCTCTGAAACACTTCTTTCACAATTAGGAGACTCCCACAGACTCTCTGACAGCCTCCCACACTGCATGGCAATATGCCGCAATGACACCGTGTACACCCACTCTGGATGCTAAAAAAAACCAGCCAGATTTCATTACACAGACACTTAGAAGAAAATAATCAATAGAACCGTTGCAACATGTTACTGTCCTCTTGAAAATATCTCACATTGAAGGGCAGGAGGGGGAGTGCTGGACGTATGAGGGCCTTGATAGAGGAAAGGGTCGCATCACTTTAGAGATTTCCCCTCTCTGACTGGTGATAAATGAAGCTGAGGAGACTATACTGAGATAATGGGAGGAGGAAAAACAAGGAATTTGGAGATTAGTCTATTCAATATCGTATGGACAGGCCTGCTGCATGCTTGATTGCTAGTGAACGGCTATGTGGTCTAAAATAACAAAAAACGGTATTGGGTTATATGAAAAATCTCAAATTTAGGGCAATGTTCCAGCCAGCCATGTACGTATATTCGAATCAGCCAGACAGTCCTCTTTGGAAGTAGTACTGTATTCACTGATAGTGAATTGATGATCAGAGCAGCTAAACGGTGAGGCTCATTCTGAAAAGACGCAGGAGTGATGCACCAAAATGAAGAAGTACTCCTCGCAGGCGTTTGGGGAGTTAAATTACTTCCATTGCATAACACAATGGCAATGTATATGAATATCTTTAAAGTAGCCTCACAAAGCCCTAGCAAATGAGATTATTACAAGTAAGAAAGTATTGTCAGGGTGAGAATGGTTAGATTGCATTCTAATGTTATAATGGAGGACAGTGTTCTGTTGTTAGGAGAGTTTTTCTTTGCAAAGCTCAGAAAGTCTTCTATTCATAAGCAGGATGTCATGATTGCATCTCCAAATCCTTTCTCTTTGTTGGCTGGTAGGGAAATAGTGATTTTATAGGGTTTAGAATAGGACATTTAAGAGAAAGGATTAAAAATTTTTAGAAAAAGGACCACCCCTAACATTGAGTAACATGTCAAATGCCAGGTAGTGTATCTTTTTTCCTGGTCCAAATACTTCTTGAAAATAATGTGATGTTGATATATAATGTATATACAGTGTAGATTTTTATGTATGCTTTAAATCACTATCTGCCAGACTCCATACTCAGGTTCTTGGTTGGTTGTGACCTGACGTGAATTACCAACCATCTGCGATAGCAGCTGCAACTCAATGTCCATCACAAGTGTAGCACATTCAGTTTCACAAAGAAATATGATTTAGTGCTATTAAATAGCTAGGCTATGCCTCAGTCTGTCCAGAATATCACAAGGATGGTTGGTACTTGGCATGCACCATTAAGAATACATCTATAACTTAAAAGTGGTATACCTACTGTGTGGAAACAGCTGACATGATGCAAAAGGACACATGAGAACATGGCAGTAATATACCAGTATGTCTTTAACCTCAGAGTTGCTAGCTCTCAGAATCCTAGGTTGTATACAGTGGTGACAGCAAGACACAACACCTGATTGTAATGTGAGAGCAGCTCAGATCCGTTTCTAACAATGTTGATAAAAACCAAGAGGGTCCTAGCATTTTGAACACCAAGTCTAATAGAAATGTAATATTGCATCACTAGTCCAACCAAAAAGTATTCCTGGGTCAACATAGCCATCACGTCAATGTTAATTTTACAGTTGAGAAATTTAGTAAACTATAATTTACTTAAGACATATATTTAAGTGTGTCTGTGTTTATTGCTTTTAGTCTTTGATGTATATTATTGATTCACAAGGGATCAATTTCATAATAGCTGCATGGTGTGGTCCATTTTCGATTAGGCTACATCAGCAGTATGCATGTATACATACACATTAAATACAGCACTACATTCAGTATGGAAGTCATGAACAACTCCCTGCTACAACCTAGCCACTACCAATGCAGAGCTTTACTGCAATACAGAATATGTGAGATGGGGAGGGGGAATTTCATCTTATGCAGCAAAGAGCATTTGTCATGACATACATTAAGCATAGAGCAAGAGAGTAATATTAACTTACTTCCATCCTGTCAGAAGATAAATTTTCATCATAATGCAGCTACAGTATCCTGATAGAAAGGCTCATCTGCAAGTCATTGCAGCTTTAGAGATTTGTAGCACGCTGCCTTCCCTTCATTCTCTCACCAGTTGTTTCTCCTGTTTTGACATCATAAAATGTTAGTTGTACTTTACGCCACACTTTTTTCACATGGCAGACTAGGTGTTCTGCTGGAAGATCTACTTGTAGCCACGTCTGACAGAGGCAACCGAATTTTGGGAAAAATGCACTGGCCTTGCTAACATTGAGGATGTCATTGCTCCCAGGAAAACTGGACATTTTTATACTGTAACCATCTTCTCCCCTCTCTGCGGAACCTGAGTAATTGGCTCAATTCCGCAACAACTAAATTTTTATGTTTTCTGTTCACTCTGTCTATCATATCCCTGTATGTCATCAACATCCAAAGGACTCTCTGTTTTGTTCCACAACTAAACACAACTGACATCAGTTCTATAAATCAGTCAATCTATTTATTTAGAATCTTTGCATTTGCCTTCCTGATGACTCCCTTACGTATACACTCTGAACAGACATGTTGCCTCCCACAATGTGTCACCGCTGCAAGTACATGAGAGATGTGTCAGCATTAGAAATTATTCGAAAATAATCTCTTGGTTGTCCATCACTTTAAAACGGTGACAAATTATACATTTATTGGGAGAATTGTCTGTTTGGAAAGGATCCGCCCCAGAATATTCCCTTTAAAAATCCTCCCCAGAGATTGTGTTGTGCTAAGACATTAAATTAAACATATTTTTGTTCTAGTTGATATATTAGTTGACATTATGTAGAAAATATAAGAATAATTAAAGTTCCATTCCATGCATTTTATGGTGTGTCATAGCTCAGGCTGTGGCAGAGTGTGCCATTGTGTGTCTACTGACTCCATGTGCTGGTTTTACCTGACTGTTAAATGACTTAATTTGTTATCAATTAAATCATTTGCATGTCTGTCATTGTCTACACCTGTTGATCATTTAGTCATTCCATCCAGGTGTGTTTTTTCTTAGTTGTCAGCAGTGCTTAATTAGAGCTGGATCCTGCTGGAACAGGATCTGGCACCTCAGAATTCTTGCAATTTGTTCCGGGACCTATTTTGGCCAGATCCAGTAGTACTGTACTCTATGTGCTTTTGCAACATTTTTTGGGGGGCCACAGAAATAGATTTTTGATTGAGTCTTAAATCAGGTTGGAAAGTAATCAGATTATGTTACTGAGTACTGAGTAAATGAATAATGCAAAAGTTACGTTACCAAATACAATTGTGGATGGGTAATTAGTAGTAACTGTAATGGATTACATTTAAAAATAATTGTATTGGCGTGATACCTCAAGCAGGCCATTTTCTTTTAAAATATGTGACAGGTGGCTTCAACTGCATTTAGCCACTTTAAATTGAGACAAAATGCTCACTCACAAAGGTCTGAGGAGGTTAGAAAGAAGGTCATAGCCAAGCATGTTCAACCTAAAGCCTACAAAACCATCTCTAAAGAGCTTACTGCTCCTGTGAGCACTGTTGCCAATATTATTAAGACGTTTAAGGCCCATGGGACTGTAGCAAGCATTCCTGGACCGGCACTGAAAGAGGAAAATTGACCCAAGAATAAAGATGATTGTTCCAATTGTGGAAAAAGAACAAAATAAAAATTCTAATCCGATCCAAGCTGACATTCAAGCTCAAGGTGCAACATTTTCAAGTCGCACCATCCTTCTTCGTTGTCTGACTGAAATTGGGCTCCTTGAGAGAGCTGAAATTCACAACCAAAAGCTGAAACCCACAATTGGGAAAAGGCACCCACCTAACCAGAGAGAACTGGAGTGGTTTGCTAAAGGAGATTGGGCCAGAATGTGTACTTAGTTCAAGGAATTTTTTTTTTTTTTAAGTGTAAGGGTAACAAACCTTTCAGCTATGTCTGTACAATCTTACAGCAAGGTAAAAATCAATGAAAGCAGCAATGCATTATACTGTCATCCCATTTTGTTATAAATAGCTGCGTTGTTTATAATACAGTTGTAGAACATTCTATCGTAAAAGTTTTCTTCGAACCCTTCTGAATCAGTCAGTAGAAAACCATTTACATAGCGAGATGAAGGCAACTGTAAATGCACAGTTTTATCATCAGAGTGAGAGGTTCCCGCAAGCTCAAAGCGAGTTTGAGCTAGAAACAGTAAATGTAGGTAACATTGTTCTTTTGTCTTTAGTAGCATGCTGTGACTTACTTAGTTTTGGACCTGTTTTCCTGAGATGCACAACAAAATCCACAATCACGTCAAACGTAAATATTGTTTATCTTAACCCGCAACATTAGGTGTTCCCCTCTTAATTTTTTTGTGTATTTATTTGAATTGTTTTATTTTATTTTGTTCCCCCTTGATGCTTCTATTGAATGTTAATAGTGAAAAAATAAAAAATAAATTTGTAATACGGTGAAGAATGTAATGATTTTTGTGCTTGACATTATGAAAAGTACCACAATAAATTAATTTAAAAAATAACACTAATTTGACAGTAAAATAATTCCTAAAAAATAATTTTCCTATTGATTCAGAGGCTTACAATATTTTGATCTGTGGGCCACCTGCTGTTTCTACATTCCTTGTGATTACCTGGAATGACTTTATTTGATTGTGAATGTTTAGTGGGCTGGAGAGTCAGATGATTGTGCTGGGAGGCTGTTCAAAATATTGTTGTGCATCTATAAAGTAAATGTGTTGATTAGATAATAGAAGGAGGAGTCATTTTTCTTGTCTTGTTTTCTCCTGCCATCTTCTTGTATACTTGTTCTCAAGAGAGAAATGAATGGAAGACTGTTACAAAGGAAGATAAGCAAATAACTTGCACTGCTATATGTTATTTAATGAACAAATTGCTGGGAAGATATTATTTAGAGAAATACATGTAGCTCAGCTGTTAAAAGCATGGAGTTTGCACTGTCAAGGCTGTGGGTTCAATTCCCATGGGGACCAGTGAAACGTTGTGTGTGCTCACTACTCTTAGTCACTCTGGATGAGAATGTCTGCTTACTCGAAAATGTTAAAAAAGTTAGTACTGAAGACAAACTAAATATAGTAATGACTCTTATATCCTCTTCAATACACCACACCCTCTATCCAAGATAAACTATTTTATACATTTTGGCATCTTCTGTGGATACAAATTACTGCACTCTGAGCAAAACAAATTCAATTTGGTCCATGGGCACGGCAGTTACAGTACCTTGCGAAAGTATTCGCCCCCCTTGAACTTTTCGACATTTCACATGTCTCTATCAGTTTTGCACATCGAGAGACTGACATTGCCCATTCCTCCTTGTAAAACAGCTCGAGCTCAGTGGGGTTGGATGGAGAGCGTTTGTGAACACCAGTTTTCAGTTCTTTCCACAGATTCTCGATTGGATTCAGGTCTGGACTTTGACTTGGCCATTCTAACACCTACCTGGATATGTTTATTTGTGAACAATTCCATTGTAGATTTTGCTTCATGTTTTGGATCATTGTCTTGTTGGAAGACAAATCTCCGTCCCAGTCTCAGGTCTTTTGCAGACTCCATCAGGTTTTCTTCCAGAATGGTCCTGTATTTGGCTCCATCCATCTTCCCATCAATTTTAGCCATCTTCCCTGTCCCTGCTGAAGAAAAGCAGGCCCAAACCATGATGCTGCCACCACCATGTTTGGCAGTGGGGATGGTGTGTTCAGGGTGATGAGCTGTGTTGCTTTTACGCCAAACATAACATTTTGCATTGTTGCCAAAAAGTTCGATTTTTGTTTCATCTGACCAGAGCACCTTCTTCCACATGTTTGGTGTGTCTCCCAGGTGGCTTGTGGCAAACTTTAAATGACACTTTTAATGGATATCTTTCAGAAATGGCTTTCTTCTTCTAAGCTGAAAGTTTAGAGTCTTGGTAGATTTGCAGTGGTCTGATACACCTTCCATTTCAATATTATCGCTTGCACAGTGCTCCTTGGGATGTTTAAAGCTTGGGAAATCTTTCTGTATCCAAATTCAGGCTTTAAACTTCTCCACAACAGTATCTGGGACCTGCCTGGTGTGTTCCTTGTTCTTCATGATGCTCTCTGTGACTATCACACACTAACGGACCTCTGAGCAGGTGCATTTATACGGAGACTTGATTACACACAGGTGGATTCTATTTATCATCATTAGTCATTTAGGTCAACATTGGATCATTCAGAGATCCTCACTGAACTTCTGGAGAGAGTTTGTTGCACTGAAAGTAAAGGGGCTGAATCATTTTGCTTGCCCAATTTGTCAGTTTTTTATTTGTTAAAAAGGTTTGAAATATCCAATAAATTTTGTTCCACTTCGTGATTGTGTCCCACTTGTTGTTGCTTCTTCACAAAAAATTACAGTTTTATATATTCATGTTTGAAGCCTGAAATGTGGCAAAAGGTCGAAATGTTCAAGGGGGCCGAATACTTTCGCAAGGCACTGTAACACTAATTGCTAATCGTGGAAGCTCTCCAAACCTCTCCAACTTTAGGGGGGTGAAGTTATTATGGACACCAGATTTTCGTGGGGCATTTTGACAAGAAGGTTAGAGAAACACTTTTCTTTTAAAAGATATCTGTGCTTAACTGGATTTGGGGCCTCAACCCAGAGGACTGAAAGACTGAAAGAGACCTTAGACAACACCCTGTCATTCTCTGTAAATATCAAGGTGGTGATTTTAGACAACACCCTGTAATTCTCTGTAAACATCAAAATTGTGATTTTAGACAACACCCTGTCATTCTCGGTAAACTTCAAGATGGTTATTTTAGACAACACCCTGTCATTCTCTATAAACATCAAGATGGTGATTTTAGACAACACCCTGTCATTCTCTGTAAATATCAAGGTGGTGATTTTAGACAACACCCTGTCATTCTCTGTAAATATCAAGGTGGTGATTTTAGACAACACCCTGTCATTCTCTGTAAATATCAAGGTGGTGATTTTAGACAACACCCTGTCATTCTCTATAAATATCAAGGTGGTGATTTTAGACAACACCGTGTCATTCTCTGTAAATATCAAGGTGGTGATTTTAGACAACACCATTCACCAAAAATGGCATCTAAAACACTACTTCTGTACGTTGAATTGTGTATAATAATTTGTACCATGTACATGCTACTTGCAAAAGAATCTTAAATTTATGACAAAAATATTGAGTTATAAAGCCATTTAATAAGCATAACCATTTATTGCAGTTATTCAATATCGGGTGAATAGAGAAGAATACATCACAGAGACTCTTTCACAAGGAGCTCTGAGGTAGCCACAAATGTATATTAACTGAATAATTCAACACTCATAAGAAACATTCAATTCTACTGTTAGGTCACCACTGTATGCCCCCACATCAGTCCAATTATTAAGAGCAAGACACCTCTGTGAATTGTGTATAATTAAAACAGATTTGAAAGGTTAGTACTATGACAGTATAATTAACCTTAAACTGCAAATTTGTCGATATCTTTTCATAAAGTAACCGAATAAAACTTGTTTTCACCTTTTGATACTTCATTTCTCAATGGATAAGACATGCATGAAAAGCAATTAGTGTAGCTAATGTAAATATGCACTTTAGAGAATACGTCAACAGTTTTTTTGTTTAAACTATTGTAATTCTAGGGTATTTCATATTCTAAAGAAAATTCCTTATTGTGGTCAAACAATACATCAGTGTAAAAAAAGATACATTCTCTGAATCCTATTAAAATTGTTGCTGAGATTGTAACCTGAACATTGATTAGTGAAAAACGATCTTGTCTAAGGAAGTCACCAGGGACGTTGTAAGATGTTCTGCCCCATGGACCTATCTGTCAGTCATCACTAAATCCATTACACACGCTTCAAGTCTCTATGCAGTATTTTAAATGAAATTGTATAAATCATCACTGTGTTTCTAATAAATTAATATAATTACTATTAATATCATATTCATTTTTTTACTTATTTGGTCTTACTCAGTTTGTTGTGGACATTACTTAACAAATGTAAAGACATTTCTGCATGTATGATTTATAAATGATGTGGAGATTTGTTTGGAGGTCAGTGAAAAACCCACACATTTGGCACTTTTGGCACTTCACTACACAATTTTAGATTTTCAAATATTTGGGGTATATCCATTTTCCACTTTTTTAAGTTGAAATATATCTTTAGCAAGAACGATATCCATCACATCACCTCAGCATGCACATTTCAATTTTTTCATTGAGATTGGTACAATTACCCATTTTTTTTAGTTTATATTGTTCATGAATAATTCAGTCGGTTCACCTCTTTGTTAATCTTTAATGTACTACGTCAGTACTATTATTATTCTGCCTCTCTTTTGTGTCCAATATGCAAACAATATGATTGTTCTCTGAATTTAATTCAGACACAGGAATGAATTAAATTCCAAGCCACTACTGCCCAGGCATACTTACTAAAAATGAGCCTCTAAACTGCAGTGGTTCTCAACCAGGGGTATTAGTACTCCTAAGGGTGCTTGTCTAATACACAAGGTACTCATGAGTTCATAAGCCTACTGGTAAAATGCACATAAGGGGGTACTTAAGGGGTAATAGCAATGAAAAAAAAAGGCTTTTGCTGGGAGTTTATTTGTCCAGTTTTACCACACTTAAATCACTTTAGACAACTGCACAAGCGATTCATTGATGGCATGAAGTAGGTTTGCCTTGCTCTCTGGAAGTGCCCATGGTAGACTAACTGAAATGTGGAATCTGGGTCTGTGTAATATTACATAGCCTAATATAATATTAACTCCTGTGGAATGAAACATTGCGTGCAGGAATAGATGGGCTACAGCAGCATTTCATAAACTCCAGACCAGCACAGGTCTGCTGCCTGCAACATTTTACATGTTTATGTGGCACATTACGGACTGTTGTTACTGTAGTTAAGCTTGTTGTAGAAATCATTGTGAACAGCAAAGACAGAAATTAAACAGTTACTAGGAAAAAAACAAACATGGCTGTTAAAAATATTTTGGACAGGAAATGCCACGTGAACTTTGACCACTGAAAAAGAACCATGCAACAACAGATGTCTTGGCGTTAGGTTCTCTGCTTTATGGTAACTCACTGCCATAGCATGATCGCAAACATCCCAACCCTCCCAGAAGTTCCGGAAGGCTCACACATTTTCTTTAAATTAGCATTTACAGGTTGTGATATCTGTGATTGTGTGCATAAAGGTGCTACAATTAACAACATAGTGCCTTGCGAAAGTATTCGGCCCCCTTGAAATTTTAGAACTTTTGCCACATTTCAGGCTTCAAATATAAAGATATGAAACTGTAATTTTTTGTGAATAATCAACAACAAGTGGGACACAATCATGAAGTGGAACAAAATTTATTGGATATTTCAAACTAAAAAAAAAAAAAATGAAAAATTGGGCGTGCAAAATTCAGAGTGCAGCAAACTCTCTCCAGAAGTTCAGTGAGGATCTCTGAATGATCCAATGTTGACCTAAATGACTAATGATGATAAATAGAATATATATACATACCAATATGTATAGGCAAAGAGCAAGGTACACAGTACCAAACCCCCCGCAGAAGGAAACCAAACGGGTGGAGGCAGTGATGTTGGCGTGTCGCAGCTGTCTGCTGGTGTGACCAGCATGCAACAGACAGAGTAAGAACACATGATGATATAAATATGCCGTGATATTAATTAGGGAATTTCTGTGACTGTGATAGGCGCATTCATGACATCCGCTGATCCATTGCTGAGCCATTCCCATGGTATTTTTGTTTTCTATTGCCAAAACGTATTAAATATATTTTTTTGCCATGAAGGACAAAAGCGCATGCTGTAAATATGAGTATGTGTAATTCAGTGGTGGCTGCTGGTCTTTCAAAGAAGGTAAGCTCATTTTCGACCTACATCATAAAATTTGTCCATTTATTTGTACGTTCCTTTTCAAGTGAATGCTCTGTGACCATGTCATACCAACTAGGCATCTTTTCCAGTGACTTGACCAGTGTCCTCTCAATGGCCAGCAGAACTAGGCTGCTTAAACGGCCTTGGCCCATTGTGTTGCGGGTGTTGGACTTGAGCCACTTTAAACAGAAGCTAAGGAACACCAAGTAATCAAACTTCTAATGAACTAACAATCTAACAAAACAATGTTAAACTCGTAGGAGGAAATGTGGGAATTAGGTTCAACTGAAACAAGTAATGTGGTGTATAATTGTATGAAATGTATGATGAAAATTGGCTAGCAATTTCGCCAAGCAAATGTCAAGAAAAACGTTGCAGCATGTTTGTTTTTTATTTTCTATTCATTTGGTCTAAATCTGTAGCCATCTCATTCAGCTGTTGGCATATTTTTAATTTCCTAATTTTTAAATTGAAAAGTAAAAACTGAATTTCCATTTTTGCATACACGTAAATAATGAACTTTAATAGTGACAAATAATGCATATAATGTAGTTACTGCATGCTTTGCCATTTAGTATTAGTTACAAATGTATGTATAATATATACCAACCAGTCATAACATTATGACCACCTGTCTAATATTGTGTAGTTCCCCTTTATACCGCTAAAAAAGCAGCCCCATACACAACAAACTGTGATGCACTGTGTTCTGACACCTTTCTATCAGGACCAGCATTAACGTTTTCTGCAATTTGAGCTACAGTAGCTCGTGTTGTATAGGACCACACGGGTTTGCCTTCACTACCCATGTGCATCACTGAGTCTTGGCCACCCATGACCCTGTCACCGGTTTACCGCTTTTCCTTCCTTGAACCACTTTGGTAGGTACTGACCACTGCAGACCAGGAACACCCCCACAAGAGCTGCAGTTTTGGAGATGCTCTAACCAATCTAGCTATCTCAATTTGGCCCTTGTCAGTCACACAAATCCTTACGCATGCCAATTTTTCCTGCTTCTATCACATCAACTTGTGTGAAAAAAAAAGAAGTTAACTTGCTCCCTAATATGAAAAATCATCAAGCATAAGGATTTGAGTGACAGGGTCAAGGGTGGCCAAGGCTCCTTGATGCTTGTAGGGAAGCCTGGCCCGTGTGGTAGGGCTGGGAGGTATACCGGAAAAAACTATATACCGGTATTCATGTATGTAGCGGTATGCTAAATTCGTTACCGGTATTTTTTTCATGTCATTCCGCCAGCTGCAACAACTGAGAATAATCTTATTTTGGAATAAACTGCGCCCCTAAAATCTTAATGCCCACTGCGGGACACACACAAACACACGTGAGAAACAAACACCTGGAAGTTAGATAAACGGTGGAAAAAAACAATGGAGGGTGCAGGTAGAATTATCCGCGCAG
>JACXGM010018751.1:7159-18925 GCA_016801145.1 Umbra pygmaea | reverse complement strand
GTTTGAAGTATTTAGCCAATCAGGAGAGAGAAGATTTTTCAGTGAGGAATATAATGTCATGTTCTTGGAAATTGAAGTTGTCTTTTTCCTATTTGAGAATGGAATAAACACCGGCACTGTTTTCGTGAGAAATAGTGTCTATTTGCTCTTTTTACAATGCTCATGTCTTTCTTTCTTTGATTAATAATTAGATACTTCATATTCTGGCACAAAAGGCGAAGACCGCTACCAATAGATTTTGTCTGGCAATACATGTTGTGCTCTGTGCGTGATCTCGCGGGATATCGCAGGATTTCGGTAGCAGCAGAGAGTAGCAGCCATCAGGCAAGTGTTATTTAAATATACTTTTGGTGTACTTACAAACTTTCCAATGCCTTGTTTTATAAGTACATAACCTATTTGTACTACTGTAAAAGTTTGGTACCATTTCGGGCATTATTAGTGGGGTTATTTACGAGATACACCCTTGGTTGTTTGGCTCAAGGTCAAGGTGCAAAGGACCCTAGGATTAAATTATTCAGAACCATCACTTTAACTGGTGATTTTCCAATGTAAAGTGCCTTGCGAAACTATTCGGCCCCCTTGAACTATTTAACCTTTTGCCACATTTCAGGCTTCAAACATAAAGATATGAAACTGTAATTTTTTGTTAAGAATCAACAACAAGTGGGACACAATCATGAAGTGGAATAAAATTATTGGATATTTCAAATTTGTTTTACTGTGTGCAGGCCAATCAACGTATGATTTTTACCAATGTGTGACTTTTTTATGTTAACCCGCTGGTTTTGATTCCTGTGCAGCGGCACAGCGTAATAATCAACGCAATAAATCGCAGCTAGGGCTGACTGTGGAGGGATTTGTAGGACACTTCATGGAATCAAAACTGAGCGTGCCCAATATTCTAACTGAGGGGGCATTGCCCCCTTTTGCCCCCTCGTTCCGCCGGGCCTGCTTCATGCTGATGGTGTAAAACAATTGTATTTATTGTATTCTTTCATTTGCAACCCTGAAAGTGTTAAACAGTCATGGGAGCAAATAAAAAATGTACAGGGTGTGTAAATTAATCGTTACAATAATTGGTTGTTTAAAAAGGTCTGTAGAAAATAGGAATAGTAAATGTATGTTCTCGATATATGGTCTCTACAGAGAAAGGGGATACATTTATGTTGATCCGTATCAAACTCAAACTTAACTTAAATGTGTAGGCGTGGATCTAGATGTTGTTTATTAACGAAAAAAATAAGAATTTATTTAAAATGAACAAATATTATTATAATTAGACAATAATAGACTAGGTTTTAAAAAATAACTTTGCCAAGGCTATAACAAAAAGTGCATTATGCATCTGATTTCTGGGTGTGCCAGATGCCTCTTTGGGTGGCACAAACACACCCTGGCACACCCATGCCTACGCCACTGCTCATGGCTATTTATGTATTTTTCTTACCGCTGTCACTCATCCCCGCCCCCTTTCACTTGCACTCCCAAGAAAGTGAGCTGTATTTGACTGGAAGCGGGAGAAGATGTCTGCAAAATCTTCAGTAATACAATAGACCCTTTTCACGATGACGTCATCTAACTTCCGCCTTTCCGCGTAGCAGTGCAACTTCACGTCCATTTTAAGACTTCTCGCTAGCTACTTGAAGAAATTCCAAAAGGTACATTTAACTTAAATTAGTAAAGTTAAGAGTAATAGCGCATACGTATATGCAATTTTTTGTAACTTGCTAATGTTATTGTTAATTCACAACTGTATAGTGCCTTAGAAAAGTTAGCTAGCAACAACTTTTGTACCAGGTACTGATAACATTAAAATGTAGCATTACATTGCTGTCTGTACTGTAACAAATATACTTAACGCTTTGTTACGCAGTCACTTTATTCATAAATGTATTGTAAATCACCTATTTCAATACTGTTGTCCAGGATATCTAGATAAATATTGATTACTGGTCAAAGCCTGAATGCTAATTTAGCTGATTCTTTTCTCCCAGTGTCTGTATCACAACAGTATCCCATCCAACACGTGCCTGTTGGGTGAGGGCGATCAGGAGAGATGAGGGACCACGTTTTAGGATTCTTCGTGCCAGTACCTTTGTGTTCAGTCAGCACTTTCCCCCTGGGGATATATACACATCGGCCAGTGGACGGATTCGTATTAAACAGGGATCAGTGCCATCTAGATTCCACTGGAATGATTGGGGTAAGGGTATATGGACAATGTTAAACTTTTAATACTAATCCAATAATATATTACTTGTACAACATATTTAATAATTGAATCCTGATGCAATATAGCTGTCACATTTCAGGTACTGAAACAATTATTATCAAAATGTATCATGACAAGTGTATGGTTTATTTCACACACAGGAGGCAGCTCACAAGCTCGGCAGTCAGTTTACCAGCGAGCAAGAAAGCGTCTTGGTGTTGCTGTCCTGGATGATTCTGATCATAAGATGCCTGACAGCACAGAAGGTGCTTTGCCTGCAGTGGCAAATGATCACGACTATGCCTGCCATCCTTCTCCTGGTTAGTATTACAAATAAGAGTAACCACTTATCTCTTTGGCAAGAAAGTATATGGCAGTTAAGTAAAATTACTATTTTGTACCAGTATTTGGAGTAACTGATCTCTCTGTGAAAAGACTTGACATTTTAAACCTCATCCATCTTAGAAGCTTCTTCAGTTTTATTTATTGAAAATGGATAGATAAGTAATAACTAACCTACCAACATGTCTTCCTCTTAAGGTAAACTGGACAGAGCTACTCAAAGAATTCGAGAGTTGGAGCTGCAAGTGTTGTCCTTAGAAATTGAGATCCATCACCTGACAGTTAAGAAGCAGCATCCACTCCTTTTTAAGTTTTGTGTCACAGATGAGGATTATCGCTACTACACAAGATTCAGCTCAAAGGAGGTCTTCACTGTGTTTTGGGAGTCTGTGTATCCCTCTGCTACACGGCTTGTGTACTGGTCTAAGGCACAGCAGACTGCACAAGTGACACCTAGCCCTCAGCGAAAACTTCCACTTATTGATGAACTGTTTATGTTTCTATGTCGTGTTGCAGCTGGGCTTCAGGAGAAAACCTTGTCTACCGTCTTTGAGGTCAGCCTGTCAACAGTTAGCCGCATCATTTTACATGGACTAGCTACCTTTACCAGGTTCTTGGCTCACTGCCAGTGTGGATGACAAGAGAGCAGGTGCAGGCCACAATGCCTGATAAGTTCAAGCTCTACTGCCCTCAGGTGTGAGTTATAATAGACTGCACCGAGATCCGCTGTGAAACACCATCCTACCTCTCACTACAGTCAGAAACCTTTTCGAGCTACAAAAATCACACCACCTTTAAAGGGCTGATTGGTGTAGCTCCATGTGGGGTTATCACATTTGTGTCGAAACTCTACACAGGCTCCATCTCCGACATGGAAATAACACGGAAATGTCAGCTCTTGCATTTACTTCAGCCCGGAGATGAAGTAATGGCTGACAAGGGTTTCCTGATCAAGTGGATGTTGTCAGAAGTGGGGGCAACACTCATCATCCCTTCACTGAAAAACATCTCCTCAGCTCAGCAAGGAGGATACCCTGAAGACCCAGGCCATCGCCCGGCTGAGGATTTTAGTCGAGAGGGCCATACGGAGGGTGAAGGAGTACCATATCTGGGATGGGCTTGTTCCTCTTTCCACAGTGGGTTCTGTGAATCAGCTGTGGGCCATCTGCTGCCTCTTGTCGAACTATCAGGGACCTCCTGACATTGGAGGAGACAAACCAGTCTGATGTTTTTGTCAAATTTAAGTTGTGAATTAGCTAGATGGACTGTAAATAGAAGTGCTTTTATATTATTGTATTGCATATAAAAAGTAAATATGAATTAACCTTTTGGTAATTTAGTTGATCTAATGTTATACTGTTTTTTGTTAAGGGTAATTACTTTTTCATGGCTATTTATTAACCTAATATTGTGATATTTTGTAAAAACATACTATTAACATTGATAAAATATGTTTGCAAGCAACTGCTTCCAATTCTTTTTGATTTTGGTAAGAACATTTACAACATTGCAATTCTTTTCAAAATGTGTATTTCAATACATAGGAGATATACAGTATAACACAATTAGTGAAAATTGCAATTAAAGAAAAAAATGTCAATGGTTCACCTTCCACATTTACCTTAAACTATTTACACATTTACTATTTACAATTATGCTTTATGTTTAATTATGCTTTATGTTCATAACTTAAGTAAACATCCATGTATATGTTATAATAGAAATTATCAAGCTTCTGTCGCATTGAGTGGATAATCTCCTCATCCCTAAAGATTCTCTCAACTGTGAAGTCAGTGCGGGTATCTGTAATGAAGTCACACCACTGAAGTCCGCTTAAGGCCAGTTGGCCTTGAACCTGATAATAGTATTTGTGGCTCTTCTTAAGGCAGGCTTTTAACTGTGATCAGGTGTTTAACTTGAGTAACATTTTCAACGTCGCAACTCTTAACCTCAGCAAGCCCAAATGGTGGTGCTTCTGTTGGGCAGAAGACTTTAGCATCCGGGCTGGCTGCAAGGTGAGGTGAATCAGGGTGGATGATGACACCACATTGTTTCAGAGAGACATCACAAAAATCTGAATGTTGCCTCAGTATCTCCGGTTCCAGATCCAATCCTCTTTTCATAGCAGCTGTCTGAGGAGTTCCTCTCAGAATGCGAATTGCCAAAGCCTTGGCAGACAACTCCCCACGAACATGGCATATTTCACGGAATCTCCTGGCTGTCAGTCTGGGTTTGCGTACCTGGCTCCACAGCCTGCATTCTGACTGCATTTGTGTTTCTGCTTCAATAGCAGCAGAGATCTCCTGTGACACAATCAGGCTGTCCATGTGGCATTGTTGCTTGTAGTTGGGCTCAAAATCAATTGGAAATTTAAAGTTGTAACCTTCTACAGGCAACTGGGCAAACTCACTGGCACCAGGGTGTTTAATAATGTCTCTATTTATTTCAGGAGGGCACTGGTAAGACAGAACAGACCCAAATGGCACAGGACCAAATTTAGGCCCTCAAGCCTGTGCAGCAATTTGCATATCCCTGGTTGTGGACGGATGTCTTTCAGTTTCTCAGCACTGGCCATGACGTGAGGATCCGGAATAGGCCCTGGCATGAAAGTGAGATATTTCAAGTTCAGATTTAATTAAAATGCCACTTTATCTTTTAAACTAAAACAGACATCCACACTCAACTCTCTGTACATTCGTCTTATACAAATATAATAATACCCACTGAATGTCTATATAAAAAGTAACAAATAATCACTTTTATGTTTGTGTAATTTTAGAAATGCATTAAATTCTACAGGCAGGGGCTCATTCAGACTCAACATCATAGGCTCTGTACAGTGTGCACTTCACCCCAGCTCAAATACTTTTTTTCTTAGCCGCTGGTTTACACACCGCCATATCATTGTTGGCCTCTGGTGTAATTCCCTGTGATATAATAATGAACAATAAATTGTCAACAGTCAATACAAACTACAAAGTTCTGCATCATCTTGTGTAACAAATAATATCTGACCTGTGTCCTAGGACGGTGCCAGGTCTGCAGTTCACTGGTGCATGACAAAGGCAGTGGGACAGTCTTAAAGCCCATGGTAACATAGTGAGCACTTTGAAAAAGAAGTGATTACATAGTGCTTTCCCAGCAGAGCAGGAACATGCCATATAATTGAGAACCACAGGAACCTCTGCAGAGTCTAGAGTAACCTGTTCATAGAGACATAACAATGAGTGATGTACTTACAATTTTTTTTTTCTGCATTTCATTATATACTACTGTACACAATTATTAAAACCCAATTTCTTTTTTTATTAAGAAAAAGTGGCTGTTCTGAAACTTTTGACAAGAAAATTTGAACATTTTGGGTTATCACAGAATCTTTCCCAGTCTTTATGGTCATCAAACAACCCACCTCAGTTTAAGAATTATGTTGTGTATGTCTTCTAAGTTTAATGATACAAAATCAGACCTCAGACTGAGAAACAAACTGATCCACAACGGAACTTTGTGGAATAATTCTTATTAAATCTCTGCAACCGCAGCAAAACACATCAAAAAGAAAACTTAACTATCTTATCATAATGTTAGAGAACTGTTTATCTGAGAAACCTGAAGCCGATGAGCCTCCTCATTTTTCCTCATGGACCTGTAACATCGCCCTCTCACTGTCACCTCACCGTTAACTACACTTGAGACTGTTTCAATACAGTGATTGGAAAAAAGGGCGCAGCATTAGCCATGAATACACACAGGGTGAGCATCCGGTTTGACAAATTGAGGCAAATGAGGAAGTGCCTAAAACCTGCATTCTAACTGAATTCCGCTGGGGGCGATGTGTCTGGTTGCAAAAGAGCTTGGATTCTGTAGAAGTCTATGAGAAATTGAGCCACTTCTCACTTGGATTTATTACTTTAGTAAACACTTTCATAATGAGTATATGGTCTCAATCGCTAGATTTAAGCCTTTTGTAAAAAGTCATAATGTTAGTTTTTTAAATTATGGTATCGTTGATTTTAAAACAGGCGATAAAGCAAATGTACGTTTAGGGTGTGGCTATGATGTGATTGACAGTTTGCGGCCTGTCTGTCA
This sequence comes from Umbra pygmaea, assembly GCA_016801145.1. Lineage (NCBI taxonomy): Eukaryota > Metazoa > Chordata > Actinopteri > Esociformes > Umbridae > Umbra > Umbra pygmaea. The sequence goes on along the minus strand of JACXGM010018751.1, from coordinate 12,282 downwards.
ATGACAGAGGTTTAGCATAGCTCATCCATGACGACACATGAACTGTAGTTTGGGAAAGATGAAGAAGAACGTGACTGTGAGACTTTCATCCATGACACATGAACTTCAGTTTGGGAAAGACAAAGAAGAACGTGACTGTGAGACTTTAATCGCCTAATAATGTCTTGTTCAGCGTTCGGTTGCACAACAACATCAACACTCAAATGAGTCGGCAGTTCAGTTTTTCAGGTAAGTAATGTTAAATTTGTTATACTGTTTTTTGTTAGTCAACTTTAGCATACTATTTAACATCCGTTAGCTAGCCAGTTTTCACATTGCTCACCGAGGGAAGTGGGCTAACTAAATAAGTTGTGCAGACCGTATAACAGATAAAAATATATATGTAACGTTACAGTCGTATACAGTAGATATGCCCAACATTCTCGCTGGCGATTTGTTTTTAACCATATTTCGTATTATTGCATGTAATGGAAATGTTAGCTTAAAATCAAAGGCTGATATAGTTAACGTTATAGTGCAAATTCATAAACCCTATTCGCACGTGGTTAGTATCATTTTGGGACCGCGTGTGATTTAGAAATTATCCCCTCACATGAGTTTCTTGTGGCGCATTCGCACGAAACTCAAGCGGAGACTGCTTTAACTCAGACACCGTCACTATTATTTGAATATACTGAAATATATGTACTCCGAGAGTTGGGCAACGTTACCCGGAGGCGCACATGGAAAAAATAAGTTTAGTTACATTATTGTTCCATCTTGAAAAAAAACGTAATGTATATTATTGTCACATCTTAACGTAATCTCTTAAAGGTACAATATGTAATATCAATCAAAACAATAACAAAACACATACTTTGCAATGAAAGAAAACATCACTATACATATATTATATATATTTCTTAGTTGTGTACTTACATTTCCACCAACTTTCAAATCCGGAGAAATTTGTAATTTAATTTGAAGACACGGGACGTTTCTTTTTGTCGCCCATCAATGACGTCATATAATATAGTTGCTCTAAGTTCCAGGGAACCGCCAAACATAACGTGAATAAAGTTATAATATTTTTAACAATACATTACTTTGTCAGTAAACATTTTTTTTGCCGGAGACGCTAGATTGGAAGGTTGTCATTGACGACGATAACAAAACCCATGATCCCACGCAACCTCCCGACGTCATCCAAGTACATCTTTTGCTAATGTTTTGATTGAGAGCCCCCTGGCGGCCAAAATTTACATATTGCACGTTTAAATATACAACCCTGATGAAGGCTTGTAGCCGCAACGCGTAGGTGTAAACGTGTCACTTCTTTTAAGCCATGAAGAAATAAAGGCTTTTTATACTTTCAAATACTACTGAGTGCCTTGGAATATATTTTTTCTATTTTGACTGAAACATCCCGAACATCCAAAGAGCACCAAGATATCTAACTCACACCCCGTGTAGCACTATGTGCATTTTTTGCTTTCTATTAAATATACATTTTAATCAATTTCATTGCAGATGTGGTGCCTTGTTAGGGTAAATTGATAATATACACACCTTTTGGATGTGAGATCTAAATGCACCAGATTTCTTTCCAAACAGATTTACTTCTGATGCCAGGCTTAAGCAATGGTTGGTGAACATGAGGAGAGACACCAGAAAATGGAGCCCCAAAAAGTCACATCTGTGCAGTTCCCAATTTGAGGAAGATCAGTTTTTCACAGACAAGCAGGTAGACAATAATTTTAATGCATTATTTGTACTTTTTATTTATAACTTAGTGGTGTAAGTGTCTGCAATAGAAAACATAACTTGGAGTACCAAAACAGTCTGTGGAATCGTGGATAGCAACATTTAATGAAATTGTTGATAATTATATTCTATATAATCATGTTTAAATACAGTTTGAACAGGTTAGAGTGGTATTACTAGATGAGAGAGTTATATGGCTATACTTAGGGCCTGTAGGATGCTAGGACATGTAGACAGACAGGGGGAAACATGTTCAGGGTCAAGACAAGACTTTCCTTTAGGAGAGGAGATGAAGGAAGCAAGGCCAAAGGATGACGTAGGGGAGAGAGAGGCCTTACAGTCTTATACTATAACATCAGAATAAGCTTTAGCTTATGGCTTAGGACTTATAATTTATAACTCTGTTATATATTAGACTGCTTATAACTATATGAGCTATTGTAGGTTAGACTGTAATTCCATCACAGGTCTAATACATGGAGGTGCCATTCAGACTAATAGAACAGGACATTTTACTGACAGGACATTTAGACAGATAAGGGTTACTGAGTTATTCAGAAAGGAGTACACTTCGTAGTATGAACATCAAGGTTAGGAGCAGTGGCCTGGACATTAAGAGATAGTAATTAGATAAGAGGTTGAGGTGACCGGCACATGTTCTCACATGAGACATGTCACGAGTTGAGGAGATAGGGGTCTCCTTCGAGAAGGTATGTGAACAACAATGCAAAGGCTATATAACGCAGGACCATAAGAGCATTCGGGGCATTTCTTCACACCACGTCTTAATTTCCTTATTTATGAGATGACCCTGTTTCCGTGACGAGAAGTACTTTATTAAACATTCTATTATCAACCGCAACCTGACTCCTGAACCATAATTTCAACAAAGATCTTACCAGCCTGAAATTCACCATCTATCAAATGGCGCCCAAACGTTTACACTCAATATAAGGACCAAGGGGACATCGAGAATGTTGCCGGGCAGTGCGGGGGCAACATCACCATGTGGGCCGCCATTAGTGGTCAGGGGGTCCTCCATCACCATGCCACCCTGGATCCCTACAACACTGCACACATACTGACATTTCTGCATGCACTACATGCTGCAGTCACATAGGACCAACCAGGGCAGCCCCTGTTTGTTGTTATCTGGGATAATGTCAGTTTCCACCAGGCTTCCACCAGTTTGCCAACCACAACCAATTCACAGTGCTGTACCTGCCCCCTTATTCCCCGTTCCTTCACCCAATTGAGGAATTCTTTTCAGCATGGCAGTGGAAGGTCTATGACCGCCTACCACATGCAGGGAGATATCGAGTTGGGGTCGATCCACGGGTGGATACGCCAAGCCCGGGGATATTTTCCCCATTGCCTTGCAAGGGAGAACATCGCCTGTGATGTGGACGAGGTGATGTGGACGAGGTGATGTGGCCCGACCCCAATTGACGGCGTGATCCCTGAATTCTAATGGGAATTGTGTACAATGTATCACTGAGCCTTGGTTGTGGGAATAAAAATGGTTTAAAAACTACAAATGACATAAGAGTCTTGAGTAAAGTTGACCAGTGTGTTGTGTCTGTTTCACTGTTCATTGTTCAGGTGCATGTGTGTTCCTTATCGATCTGAAGAGGGCCTTTTGAAGTCAGAGTGTTAAGTTTTGATTGCAGAATGGCAGTTTTGACATGGCAGTTAGATGTTAATCTCCAAGTGTTGTGTAAAGAATTCTTGTGTGTTGAGTTTTGACACGATGAGTTAGCAATTGGAAAAAACTGTAATTACAATAGTTGTTCCTAAACATCAACATTTCACATAGAATTACTGTATTCATTACAATAAATTGACATTTATTTTACACATTTAGCTAAGTGGTTTTGACAAAAAAAGATTGTTGTTGGTTTTACATTCTGTACTAAATGATGGAAGTCACCCAGGAGTATTGAATAAAGATGGGTAAGTTTATTTTAGCTTTCAGTGTTTAATATCAGTGTTTTTATGGGAATGTGGATCTTTCAGATCAATTTGAGAAGCTCTTTTGATCATGTTTCACATTTTATTTGTCATGTAGTGTGGGGCACTGGTCTAGGTCTTGACTCGGTCTCGCCCTCCCTCGGTCTTGGTCTCGGCTTGGTCTCGGCCCCTAAAAGTCTTGGTCTTGTCTCCGTCTCGATACACTCTGGTCTTGGTCTTGTCTTGGTCTCAGGTTAGGTGGTCTTGACTACAACACTGGTTAAGGGTGGCATGGATTCCACTCAATATCAGCACATACTTGAGAATAATGTAGAGGAATCAGTCACAAAGTTGAAAATATATCGCAACAGAGTTTACCCAAAAGATGGAAAATAGAAGCAGACAATATCTAATATGAAAGTAAGCCTCATCTTTCCTGGTCTTGCATTGGTATAATGAAAATCAATTACCAATGCACACACCAATAGACTAAGGATATTTACTACTACTTTCTACTAAATAGCTGACATTATTATTCTCTGCTGCTGACTCTAACATCACTGTGTTTTATGTTACAATTTATTTTTCACATGCTGCTGATATTTACTGACGAACGCAGAGCTACACGAACGCAGAGTTTTTTTCATAGTCGAACGCAGATTTTTTTTTCAGAATAATATCGCTCATTCCAATGCATGAAATAATCAGTGTAAATTCATTTTAAAGCTAGTGAATTATAATGAAATCAAATTATGTTGTGTGTTTAAGGAACTATTAAAATAGTTTGATAGGAAAAAAAGGTTAATGTTTTAATAACGATTGTTAAAGATATGCAGTACACTAAATGTGAATATATTGTCTCATTTAAACTAAACTATTCCTCATGCCGAAACCTGTGCCATGGATACATGTTCAATAGGATGTGTTTAACCCAAATATAGTCTCAAACCCTCGAATACTTGAGGCAGTATAGCCAACAAAAATTTTATTTGATATACAGGTCCTTCTCAAGAAATTAGCATATTGTGATAAAGTTCATTATTTTCCATAATGTAATATAAAAATTAAACTTTCATATATTTTAGATTCATTGCACACCAACTGAAATATTTCAGGTCATTTATTGTTTTAATACTGATGATTTTGGCATACAGCTCATGAAAACCCCAAATTCCTATCTCAAAGAATTAGCATATTTCATCTGACCAATAAAAGAAGTGTTTGTAATACAAAAAAAAAGGTCAACCTTCAAATAATTATGTTCAGTTATGCACTCAATACTTGGTCGGGAATCCTTTTGCAGAAATGACTGCTTCAATGCGGCGTGGCATGGAGGCAATCAGCCTGTGGCACTGCTGAGGTGTGATGGAGGCCCAGGATGCTTCGATAGCGGCCTTAAGCTCATCCAGAGTGTTGGGTCTTGCGTCTCT
>JACXGM010018750.1:8873-18925 GCA_016801145.1 Umbra pygmaea | reverse complement strand
TAAACTGTTAAATTTACTCAACAAACTTGTTCACTTCAGTGAAACAATGATGTTAATATTACTGAAATCCAATGTTAAATATACATGTTTTAAATGTTAAATTTACATGTAATTCCGTAAGTATGTTTACGGTTTGATGTGTTTTTTACAGTATTTTTCTGGTAACCACAGCTGCCAGTTTTTTTCCGTAAAAACAACATGATTTTTTTTACAGTGTACATTGTGTCTAAGTTCAGAAATGGCCAGTTTTTTTTTAGGATCAATTACAATAGAATTAATATCCTACCACATACCAATGTTTCATTAGGTGATTACGTCAGCATGTATTAATGACATTGTCTTTACTTTTATACACTTGATGAAACAAAATGGCACATGTGCCAGTTTCTCCAACAAAACTCTTGCAAGGACAAACTACTGCCAGTCAGATAGAGTATAGGTTCTGAAATATCCTACTATAAATTCTATTCTAATCAATCCAATCTTTTTAGAAAGTCTACTTATTCACACACATCCCAAACTTTTATGCCCTTATTAAAGTTTGTTTCATTGTAGAAGATGGGTATTTTGCTGGAAATGCTTCTTGGTTAAAAGCGTTTTTTGTGTCAGGTAGCATTTGGTTGTTCTTAGTATATTATGCAACCTTATGTGGGATAGGCTTCACCACAGGTCAGTAACAGATAGTAAAGAAAGTGCAAAAATGTGCCCAGGTCCACAACATCAGTTGGTATTTATAGCCATTGGGACTGAGAATCTAGCACCTTTGAGTTCCTTACAAAAGACCCTTATCTCATCAGAACCATGAACTTGGATCAGCAGGTCTCATTAACATTTGGACATCTTCTAGATCTTATCAAACCTGTGACCTTGAATCACATGATGCCAGTAGACACCCTAGACATTAGGTCATCTTCTAGAATATGCTTCTTACCTTATCATCAAATGACTCTAACATCATATTAGCAGGGTCCCTTAGACTTTCTCATTGTTTTAGATGACCTGATTCTCCACTCTCTATGTAGTTATGACATTCTAAACCACTTTAAACTGTTTTATAAGATGCTCATATAGAATTATTCCTCAACATAACATATTCAAAATATGGCACTTTTTCCTTTCTGATTGACACACAGGTGCGCTTTGCATCCCACACCACTGCTTTAACGCAATTGCATTGCAATTTCTCGAAAATGCAAGCCATTCTAGTTCCAAAATGTAGATGCATACATTTTACATATTTCATTCCTATATGTTGGCACTTGGCACCAGTAGCACAATTATATGAAGTAATAGCTGGTCATGTGAAATTACTTGAAGTAATTTGTAGCACATTGTAGCACATTGTACAGTAAAACGGTATATACCTACAACATGAACCTGTCAGGCCCGGATCTACGGGGGGGCAAAGTAGGGCATTGCCCCCCCAGATAGAATCTGTGCCCCCCCAGTTCTGTTTCCCGATAAGCACAGCAAATGCTATTTTAATTAATTATGCCCCCCCATTCATGAAAAATGCCCCCCCCCGGTCATTTCATCCTGGAGCTGGGCCTGGAACCTGTTGCAGGTAGTATAGTTGAATTATGTGAACTTTCAATACATTCTCTGCTTTTCCTGTCTTGTTTGTGAGATTCCCAACATCAGATATAAATAAGCAGGAATCCAGAATACCCTAACAACGATTTCAAGAAAACCAGGAAAGTTCTTGGAAATATGCAACTTCAGCCATGAGTGAATTGTGCTAAAATCTAGGGAAGCACTTCACAGCCGCCCGCTGCCAAAATATATTGAAAAATAAAATAAAAAGCGACAGTGAATTCTCAATGCTCAGACGTCTGACTTGACAATATGTTGAGGGGTTTCCAGGATTGAAATACCTCTCAACCGTACTCCTTCACCTGTCAGTTTTTATTTCAGTTTTGGACCAGAAGACATATGATTTTCCACTATAATGGCATGATTTCTCCACAGCGACTGTCAGCAGCCGGCAACATGATTTTCTCTCAAAAAGGCAGCACTACTGTAACAAGCTTCACTGAATGGTCTACCTAAAAACTAAGCAGGGAAGCCATGGTAACAGCTGTACATGTTTCTGAAGATGATGTGCGGACGATGATTTGCTCTGCCATGCTACATCAGGGTGGACTCTACAGCGCTGACCTCTTACTCTCAGTCTCATTAAAGCAAGGCATGCTGGGTAGGCAGTTATGTGGTTATGCATCGCTCAATGTCTTTGCCTTTTCCTCAGTGTGGCTATAAACTTTCTCCAGCAAATTTGTATTCGACTTCCTTCATGACTCTGCAAGGTAGAACACCAATCAAAGTGGAAACACTTTAATAATAATACTGTACATGTCATCCAGGCTATTTCATATGTATCTCCTGTAGACAGTGATACTTGTTATTTTTACAGAGAAATCTTTATTAGGGTAGTACGTAGAGGATTGTTGTTCGCTGCTCTTCTTTAGGTAAAACAGACTTTGCTGATTTTAACACAATGTTGCTGTCCATATTGATATTGCATCGTGAATGTTTACATAGAAACCCTTTGGAACAATCAATTTTCTAAAACCTGCTAGCTTATACTTATATGCTGTTAGCTATCACAATATGTTTAAAAAATTGTTTTTTACATAAAAATATAAAATAATGACCTGATAACTATTCCTTCTCTCACCCCAAAACCTGTCCCTCCGCCTGCCCTCAACCTTGGGTTGTGGGGCCTTTCAATTACTGGGGAGGGTCAACAAGGTGGCGTATACAGTAGGTTGTTGTTACCTGACACTATGCATGTTCTTCCTGTTTTCCATGGGTTTTTATCAGCACCAGAATCAGGGTCTGCTGGTCTCACTCCTCAGGCCAGTGGTGGAAGGCCAGCTCCGTGAGGCCAGGGTGCTGGAGACCCCCCCTCCTCTGTTGGTGATCGGGATGGCCTTGCCTTTGCTGTGTGGTCCGTTCTGGATTCCAGGCGACAGAGAGGTTGTCTCCAGGATCTTGTGGAGTGGGAGGAGTACGGTCCGGAGGAGCGGTGCTGGGTCCCGGCCAGTAACTTTCTGGACCGTCTCCAGGACTTCCATCTCAGCCAGGCCATTGGGGGCAGCCCTGGGGTTGGGGGCATCGCACCGCTGGAGCCCCGTTTCAGAGGGGGGGGGTACTGTAATACCTTCCTGTCCTGGAGCCTCCCATACTGGCGTAAGGAGGTTCCAGCGGTTGGCATCCCTGGCCATCTAACATCAATGTCTCTCTCCCTCACTGGTGTATATGCTAGTCTCCCAAATGATGACGCATCATGGGGAGATGCGATACACCTGTGTATTGTTCCAACTAGGGTGGAGACTATATGAGGACTATGGACCTAACCCTATTTGTGAGGTTTTGCTTCCAACAGGGACTGTATAATAGGTTCGCTATATATATACATATATATACCAGGCTATTCAGACATTGCTATAGCCAGAGATTTCAAGATTGTTAAATTGTATGTTTTGCTGCCCTTGTTTTGGCAAACTTTATTTTGTATTTTGGGACAGTTTCCCTAAAACAGATTTTGAGTTCTGTGGACTCTAATAAATACCCTTACACTTACCTGCATTTGACTACCGCCTCCACCGTCATTACACACCCACTTTGCTTTCGGTATAAATCTGTGAGTAGCATTTGCCAACAGATGTTATGTGATAGTAAGACCATTGTTTTCTACACCGAATGAATGACAGCAAGAATTAGCTGAATTTAATGTTCCTCAACTATCAGTCCAACTTTGCAAAGCCTCCTCAAACAATGTGTGAGCCTCTGTGGAACCGCTTCAACTCTTTTGTGGATGCCTTTTTCCTTTTGTGTTTATTAGCTGGTGTCTGTGTTTGGCAGCAGAGAACAGGGCGCTTCTAACTCCCTGTTGACTGGCTATTCCTTTCATTAATAACAGGCAGCACAGAGAGAGAGAGAGAGAGGATTTCAGGTCTGGAAAGCTGCTCTGAGCCCGAGCTACCCAACCCACACACTGTGAAAAAAGAGCGCTGTGCCCTTTTCCTGTCTCAGCATGAGTGCCTGTCCTGTGGGGACTGTTTCCATCGGGCCACCAGGCTCTGATGCCCGAGCAGGCCTCAGGGGGAGCAGGCTTACTAACTGTGGCAATGAAGCATAGACAGTTTGAATCATAGAGGGCCACTGTTTTACCCAGCTAAGCCTTTTTTTTATCAGCACCAGAATCAGGGTCTGCTGGTCACACAAATTAAGGGGCAATTAAGCCCGGGAAGCACCAGTGAGATCAAAGTGTTGTCTGTCCACTGAACTAGAAACCGCTCTGCAACATAAAACAGCTTGATAAGAGCGGATTGAGCGATTTACTGGGAAACTGATCATTGCAACCACAGCTAAGTTTAATACATGAATGAAAGCATTGTCTTAACAAATCTCAACAAATGAATTAGTATCAGAATTTTATACAGCATGTTCCTTGGTGAAGGTACAACTTGTGGGTAATGACCTTGAGACAATGGTTGTTATTGTTATTTTGCAAAAAAACAAGCGTGCATAATGCATTATAATAATAAAAAGCACACACAATTTGAATGAGAGTCTTGTCAAGGTTGTCAAAAAGTTTCACAGGGGGAATATTTAGAGGGAATCAAACTGACAAAGGATTCTGATTGGCTCTGGAACAAATTTACATTGGCTGTATCTGCATTTATTTATTCTGGACAAATAAATAAATAAAGAAAAAAGAAAACAACAGGCAGAGAAAAACATATTTCATCTTTCACCACTTCATTTGTTTTTCTCCCTGGCACTAATTCAATGCAATTCTCTCAGCAGTCAAACACATTTAAGAGATAAAATAGGCCTTTATGGATTAAAATGTAATTTAAAAAGCTAATGAAAATCCTTACGCTGCAGAGTGGTGCTAATTCAACGGCCGTTGTGTATTAGTTGAGATGCAGATGATCGCTGCAGGTCTTTAGTGAAGAGACCATCTGATGTTTACAGATGGCTCCTTTTCGTTCCCTCTCTGGGGAAAGGAGATAGGGCGGATAATCTCATTTCGATATGTATGTAACGATATCTGCTTGGGCACATGTGGTTGTGTTTAGAAATGCGCTTGGAAACGCAGACCTGTGTGTTTGTGTGCACGCGTTTGTGTGTTTGTATCGGTTCTAGGTGATGCCGGTGTTTCATGTCTGAGATCTATTTCTAGTTCAAAGTCCACTAGCCCTGTCCTCCCACAGGAACAGAAAACTAATGGGTTCATTGTAAAAATTGGCAATTAGACGTGTTCCAATTCTGTGTGGGAACTTGCATGTGTTGTGGCCAAGGAGGTATTGGAATCAGTTGGCCCTGACTGAGACCATCATAACTGTCTAGTTAGTGTCCTACGCACACACATTTCCAGCATGTATTTGCCACGCAGTGTCCCTTACAAATATTTCATACCTGTCCAGAGGCCTCAGCAATGACACCAAGAGACCATATGCTGCATAGATTATCCTTGGGTAAAGCAGTGTCTAGTCTGTGAGTGTGTGTGTGTGTGTGTGCGTGTGCGTGTGCGTGTGCGTGTGCGTGTGTGTGTGTGTGTGTGTGTGTATGTGTATGTTTGTGGGTGTGTGTGTGTGTGATTCTTTGATCTTCAGAAGTAGATCTGAATCAGTTCAATCATCATTTGTGTAATTTACAAAATGTGTTCCTATTACAGTGAAACGCCTGGTTGCAAATTGTAGTCTGCCGTTGTAGAGTAATACAACAATAAAGCAATGATACAAGAACAACACTAGTAAGAAATGGATGACATTTACAGCAGAAAAATTTGACAGACACATAAAAATTATGTGAACATTCACTACAGTATATGTGTGTGAGAGATGAAAAATGTGTTGCATGTTTTGTACAGTATATTATGTGTGTGAGTGTGTAACATGGAAATGGTATACTGTATTTGCATTTGTGTGAGTGTGTGTGTGTGTGTGTGTGTGCGTGCGTGCGTGTGTGTGTGTGTGTGTGTGTGTGTGTGTGTGCGTGTGCGTGTGCGTGTGCGTGTGTGTGTGCTGAACAGCATGGAGGGAAAGAGGAGACATGAAGCATGTCTCGTGTGTCTGGTGCAAAAAGGGTTTGTGTCTGTTGGGAGGAATGCTATTTTCTCAGTCTACAGAATGATTTGTTTCTAGAAGAAATGATGAGCTGAAGCCGTGGCACATCTTCCCATGTTCCAGTGCATGGACAGGGACAATACAGTACATAGCACATGTTCTCTCCCATTTTATTTGACCGTCACACTACAGGGCACGGTGGAGGAGAAAAATGTAGATTTTTGCCCGTGCTTACAAACGTGGGATGTTTGGAAAGGCCTTGACATTTTTTGAGATCAGACATGTCCTGCATCCAAGGGACACTGTGCCAAGCTTCTGAGTTGCTAAGCACAGAGGGAAAATTGATTTTCAGGACAGGTCAATCTCTCAGCCTCCAGGACTGTTTTATTGATTGGAATTTGACCGTGGCTCAGGGCGGTTAACATAAATTAGCACCCGCCGACGTGTGAAACCGGTCCGAAGCTCGGTGGGACTTGGCACGTCCTAAGTAATGACAGGTCTTCAGACACCGGACACCGATTTAATAAACTTTGAGTGGTTGAGGGGGGCATTTCCATGCTGCTTCAGTGAAACCTTTGTCTGCCCATCGTCTGCACAGTCGATCATACCTCAATCCCTTGGTGGATAAATGTTTTCTTCCACAGATGTGATTAGTGCTTAATTCAGATCAAGTCACTTCGCTTTTGACATCAAACTTAAGCAGAAGGACCCCATAAGCACAAACAGCTGTGTTTTGAATGAACTGTGAATTGTGGGTGTTTACAGCATTCCTAGGCCATTTTGATCTGCATCCAATCCGTCTGCCGACTGTGAGAGAATATTCTAGAAGTGGATCATCACACCACAGCCTCACTGCTGCTAGATGTACAACCCCAGTGATGCTCCTGGCTGCATGTGGGCTTAAAATAAAAACCCTTAATAAAGACGTCAGAGAGAGTGAGCGACTGCCGGGTGGGCAGAAGAACAGGAGCGACGGAGTCAGGGAGGGCAGTTATCCACACCACCACATAGGCAGTGGGGAACCATCCGTCTTCCTGACAGGTCGGTGGCGTCAAGTGCCAACCAGTGTGACATTCCTGGCTGTGTGGGGCCACCAGCGCCGGAGCGTGCCCTGTACACACACACCCCAAGAACCTAGGGCCCCGGGCCCTGCCACCAACACACATCTGGAGGGAACCTGATCTCTTTCTACAGCCTCGAGGGCTGACTGGGGGTCACTGGCGTTCAGGTGGGAACCAGAGGGAACATGATTGTCCTTTAAGTTAAACTGACATCTCCATGCAACACTGTTAGATCCTACATGTGAGGTTAAGATGGTAAAACACCTGCATGGACAGTTGGCTGGGTGCAGGGGGTCTGAGGCTCTGCTCCAGGGGACAGGGTAGGTCCCGACCTGCTTGTATCGCTCCGTGGTGTGTATGCGGGGTGAGGGGGGTTGTCGGGTGGTAAATGCATGTGTGAGGCCTTGTTGACTGATGGCTGACTGATGGCAATATAGTGGGGGGTGCGGTGTCACTTACCACGTTTTCTGAACATCACGCACAGCGAACTTGACCCTACGTTTTCTTCGCTGTACATGCTTCAGCTGGTTGGGGGTTTAGATGAGGGAGGTTGGGATTAATTGGGGGGGAAGGTTTGGGGGGGTTACAGGTTCAAGAACAACCCAATCTCAGCCAACCCCAACTGACCATGTCTCCCCAATTCATCCTTGTCAAGGGGCGCCTTCTTTCATGAATGTGTGTTTATTTGGCCTGGTTCCCTAATGAAGATTCCACATGCGCCACATCAAGAAGAGTGGTTTGCTGTGCCGCCTCAGCTCACCATGGTCCTACGGTCTGCAGACGGAGCAACGCGCTCAGACATGACAAACGTTTCTCCGCTCCGCTCTGCCTTCTCTCTGGAGGTTGTGCGACACGCTTGACTGTTAAGCCTGGACTTTTAATCTTTCAGAGACAATGGTGACACTTCAAAAGATTTTCTCCCACTTCAAAATCCAGCGGCGTATTAACTAGGCTGCTCATGTTTTAGGGAATAGTCCCACAGGGTTTTTTCTTTTTTCATACAAAGCCCTCTTTTTTCAGAAGAGTACATTTCCAACAAAAAGGTGACTGGAAAAGCTTGTGATTAGCGTTGTTAAAATGAGGGTTGCAAATACCGATAGAAGAAAATGTTTGTCAATAGTTTTTTGTTAATGTCCTTGCAGAGGAATAACTTTTCTCCAAGACTCAATTTGCAGAGATTCTGATGACCAAAATGAATAGCGGACCAGACTGAGAGAAAGGCAACTCCTTTGCCTCTGTTCACACAATGACAGGCGTGAATATCCACTGACACAATGTTATCTGCTGTCCTACACAACAGTATGGCAGAAAATTGCCTTTCGCTTCTGTATTCATTCTGTATTCATCGCCTGCTTCCTCTCTCTCTGGCATTGACGGCTTTGGGGTGGTGGCAGGATGCCTGCGGAGTCCGATAATGGGACGAATCTTTAATAGATTTGTCTACCAGAGCACAATAAGGGAGGATCGTTGTTAACATTATAACGTATCGATCCATTCGAGTCCTGGATTCCCAAGGCTGTGCACTCCTGGGCCATTACTTATCTCTGCCCCCTACTACACTTCCACAGCTCTTAGTTGTCCCTGACTGTCCCAGTGTCCACTCTCTGCTCTCTGTCCATCTGAGAACCCAGTACTCTCCTTGAAAGCTCTAATGCGAGACACCCACACACTGACCGTTGCTAATGCTAACTTTTCAGACCACTGCTTTGCTCTCCTGATGGGGAGATGCATGTTGATGCTTTGGGGTTTTCTGCATGTATTATCCAGCCATTTCAATGTCTGAGCTTGGTCCACACAAGGATCCTCTACTAGACAATTTGAGTCACAGAGAAGAAGCAATAAGGACATAAATATGAGCCTGTCTCATGAGGGGCCAGATGCTTCTAAGCTATAAGGATGGCAACATGTATCTAAGCCGTAAGGATGGTTACATGTATATAAGCTTTAAAAGATGTTAACATATAAGCTGTAAATATGGTAACATGTATCTAAGCTGTAAGGATGGTTACATGTATCTGAGCTTTAAGATATGTTAACATCTAAGCTGTAAGGATGGTAACATGTATCAAAGCTGTAAGGATGGTTACATGTATCTAAGCTTTACGAGAAGTTAACATTTAAGCTGTAAGGATGGTTACATGTTTCTAAGCTTTAGGAGATATTAAGCTTTTAAGGGATGGTAGTATGTATCTGAGCTGTAAGAGATGTTAACCCATATCTAAATAGTAATTTATGGTAACATGTTACTAAGCTGTAAGGATGGTAACATGTGTCTAAACAGTAAGGGATGGTAGCATGTATCTGAGCTGTTAGGAAGGTAGCATTTATCTAAGCTGTTAGGATGGTAGCATGTATCTAAGCTATAAGGGATGGTAGAATGTTTAAAAGATGTAAGGAATAGTAGCATGTATCTAAACAGTAAGGATGGTTACATGTATCTAAGCTTTAAGAGATGCTAACACATATCTAAACAGTAAGGGATGGTAACATGTGAATAAGCTGTACGGGATGGTAACATCTAAGCTGTAAGTGATGGTAACATCTAAGTTGTAAGGGATGATAAAATGTATCTAAGCTGTTAGGATGATAAAATGTATCTAAGCTGTTTGTATGGTAGCATGTACTTAAGCTTTTAGGATGGTAGCATGTATCTAAGCTGTTAGGATGGTAGCATGTATCTAAGTTGTTAGGATGGTAGCATGTCTCTGCCAACCCAGCAAAGGCTGAAAGACAATCTACCTTTGACAGACTGTCCAGATACATTTCCACGGCAATGGATCATCTTGGAATTTAATAGCTTGTGATTTTTACGGGCTAAAGTGTTGACCTTGCTATGAGGTGTTTGTGTGTGTGTGTGTGTGTGTGTGTGTGTGTGTGTGTGTGTGTGTGTGTGTGTGTGTGTGTGTGTGTGTGT
>JACXGM010018749.1:0-18826 GCA_016801145.1 Umbra pygmaea | reverse complement strand
TCTGTCACGGCAAAAAGGCAGGAGACAGGCGCAGAGGAAAAGGTATCTTTTAATAGAATGCAGCGTTATACAAAAAACCAATGACGGAATGGTTAGAGCCCAAACTGAGGGTTTGCACGTAACACAAACAATATACGACAAGAGCTAACAGAAAATCAAGCCCTTTTATAGGGCTACTAAGAACACCCAATCACTGCACCTGCTGACAGACCCAGGTGTCCTAATCAAGGAGTAATAACCTAAAATAAATCCCTAGAGGTGCAGTACCCATCTCCAGGATAATAAATGAAAAAGCCTAACCTCCTATATAAACATCCCCAGCCCCCTTACAAACACCACGGTATCAATACTCTGGAGACCCAGAACGCTGCACTCCCCTCCTAACCCTCACACATTGATGATGTATTTTAGCTCATCCGTAATTAATCATGTTTTGACTATAGTTTCTTATCAATGAATTCTGCCAAGGTGAATGAAATAATCTTTCTATTCTATCAAAATACATGAAAATTCCTGGGTCACTGAAAACTTTTTAATGGTAGTGTATGTCTTAGGAATGTTGTGTTATTGATTAGAAAGTATACAGTATTGCTGGTGATTACCAACTGTGCAACTTTAACAGGCTGGTTTCACAGTGCTAAGTGAAAAGCATAAGAAATGCTTAAACAAAGCTATGTGTTCCTGCTATTCATTAGTTATTTGGAGAAACATGCTTATGTTAAATGCATCTATTCTTATAAAGAAGCTTAACATGTGTCCCTAAATTAATATTCTTCCAAAAGTATACAGGGAGCAACTAAACATTCCAATTAAGTCCTTAGTCCTTGCAACACATACAGTACATGACACCGAGCTGCCATTAGAGCAATTTATTTTATAATTCCATTGCAGATTAGCATGCTCCAGGAACAGATCGAACCCATGGTTCAATTTAGACCTGATACTGTTCA
This sequence comes from Umbra pygmaea, assembly GCA_016801145.1. Classification (NCBI taxonomy): domain Eukaryota; kingdom Metazoa; phylum Chordata; class Actinopteri; order Esociformes; family Umbridae; genus Umbra; species Umbra pygmaea. Next base: position 17,876 of record JACXGM010018749.1, on the reverse strand, counting down.
TAAAAGAGATGTGGCATTGCTTTAGGCTAGAGAAACAAATTCTAGTTCTAGTAAACTGGCTGATTTTCAGGCAGCTGAGAAACCTGTCTATCAGTTTTATTAGAAAGGCAAAATCTGATTACTATGTGATTACATATAATGATTGTTTTGGGAATCGAATCACTGAAGAACAGTATGTACACTAACCTGCAAAAAACGATTTGTAAACAGTTCATCTGATGTGTACGACTGTTCCATCACATTAAAGCTGACAGTCTGCACCTCAACCTCATCGTCATTGCATCCTTTCAAACGCAAAGTGCTAGAGTACAGAAGCAAAATAACCAAAAAATATTGTCACTGTCCAATGATTTATGGTGCTCACTATGGCTGTTTTGGAGCAGTGGTTTCTTCCTTGCTTAGCGGTTATGTCGATATACAATGTCATTTTTTGCAGTGTAGGACTCATTTTGCCGTGGATATAGATACTTTGTAACCTTTTCCTCCAGCATCTTCACAAGGTCCTTGATTTGCAATGTCACCAATGTCATTCACTCATGTTCCCAGACACTGCTCCTATACTTATTAACATAGTAGGGGAGTAAAATGCACTGGGGACTTGTCGCTTACTGTTTAATGATCATTAGTGCGCACAGAGCAGAGAAATTACTTAACACTAAGTGGTGCTGTCACAACCCAGCACAACACATCTGACAGATGATATAGTAAAAAATACCTAGGGGGAAGTAACATGCAATTATTATTTGCACCAGGCTCTGCACATCAAGTCGTGTATGTTTTGCAGCTTACATTGGTGTTCTGTATGTTACAGTTTAGGTTCCATTCTCTGGCATCATGCTGCATTACAAGGGGCTGAAATAGACAGAAATCTACTGTCCATAACTCTCTATCATACTTTTTAGACATTTAGTGTGTTTTGGATAAAACTAGCAAGAACATAACAGTCACCACACTGTTTGAACAATGCCACTCTTTCCAGAGAAGATATTTTCTTTTCTTCTCTGGAAGAAGTTTGTGGCATATATATAATCTGAGTAAATCAGCTCTTTTGTTAGCATGTTACAACTAAACAACAATATGAGCCTAATGTTTTTCAAATTTCAGGGCCACTATATCTATTTCAGAGCCTGGAATTTCTGACACATTGGCACAGAGGCATTAGGGTTAAAAGTAGATAATGATGATAGAGACATGCGGTTGGGGTCAGATGATTTCTACATCAAGGTCTTCTCCCCCTCCCTCCTGCCCCTCGATCTTCTTCCATCTCCCATATCCATGTGTACAGGTCTTCAGTTTCCCCACTGTGAGGAGAGTGAGTGGCCCAACAGTTGTGCTAATGACAGCTTCTCGTTTTGTACTGTTGGCCCACACTGTGGGACATGTACCTCCATGGGCCCTCATAACACATGAAAGGGGATGACATGATCAAGATCTCACATGAGATGGGGACAAATGGGTAAGCAACAGCTGATGGATAATGTATTAAATTAATTTAACTTAAACTGTACATCACTGCTGAAGCCATAATTCTTAAAAATTATCTTAAAATTGTGCATATTTTCTTAAACTTTGACAATATTGTACAACAGTAATTTTGGTAAAACTGATAATAGCTGATGTTCATGTAGATTTCTGCTAATGACAGAGTGCCTTTAAGCTAACATGAGTGGAGTTTCTATGTCTGTGTTTAGAATAGGAATGTATTGTGATTTGTCTTGTGCAGTGTTAATTTAGCATCTTTAAAGCCATTTTAGTAATTTTTCGTTCAGCCTACTGCTCTATAACTCTGGACACGGCTGGACACAGCAATCTGATTGTGCACGCTATGAGAGTAATGTTGCCTAGATAAAGAAAAAAGAAACTAACATTTTAAACCAAAATGACAGACTTAGTCCCATTTTTGTCATTTTATTAATTTCTAGGACATAATGCATATTAAGGCTACATCTATTCATCTACAGAATTAAAATTCAATTTTTAACTACATTAGGACTTTTGGTAAACTAAGATTAAAATTGCTGATGAAAGTAACACTGGTATAGTGCTTTATTTCTGACAAAGAAACTATACTATAGGGTAATTTATGTTAAAATAAGTACATTGGATATAGTGGCCAATGTCATGCATGACCTCTGTTATAATAGATAAAAAGAATGAAGTAGGGGCCCATTTTAGATGTCACTTTGGTTGTATTGGGAAAATAGGATAAAATGGTACATTTCAGTCAAAAACTGTTATAATGGGAGATGGGGCACATTTCAGATGTGAGTGTGATGGCTAAATAGGAAGTAGAGGTCCATTGCATATGTCACTTCTGTTATATTGGGTAAATGGGATACACAGTAGTGGCTCATTTCAGGCATCACTTCTGTAATAATAGGTAAAAAAGATGTAGGGGCCTATTTCAAGCATTACTTCTCTATTGATAGCTAACTAGATTATAGTGGCCCATTTCCGATGTCACTTCTGTTATAAGAGCATCTCAGAAGAACGCATAGGATGCTTTGGCAGCGGTGAGTAAAGTGGTTTATAGCTAGATTGTCCTTCTGTCCATCATCACAATGTAAATTCCACTTAAATAATTCACTCTTGGTTTTACTCTTCTGGCATATATTGCTGTGTAAACTCTTTGCAACCTTTTTTCCCTTGTGCATTTGTTTATGAAATACATTATTTATCAGCACACGCCCCCGCATTAAAGTTATTGTTTGTTCCATTAGACTATAACATCAGCCAGTAGAGAACTAGGGCACAGGTTATTTCTATATAATAAGAATGTATTATACTGTTTATGAGATGCGAGGATATGATCTAATCTGTCAACTTGCAGTGCTAGCTTGTGCACTCTGTAGGACCCAGCAGTGTAATGGTTTATTTAGAGGGACAGTGTATATTGGGATAGCACCTCTTACTGATACATAGCATGATGAATATATATAGCATACATAATTAAATGGCAGATAAGAAGACAATCTCTGCATGTTTAAAAAATGATTTGTATGCTTTTTATATGCTAAAAGCTTATTGTTCATAGTGTAATCATAATTCATAATAATACAACGTAAAAGAAATCATAGTATAGACTGATCATATCCAACAAGCATTCAGGTGTTTTGTAGTCTGGAAAAAATCCAGACCAAAATCCAGAGGATATAAGGGTCTGGCATCGAGAAATGAAAATGATCGAGGGGCGGCACCAAGCATGCATTTGAAAATCTCACTGTACGCAATTAGATAACACTACGACCAATCACCAATGTTTTTTGCTAAGCCCCTATGGCAGAGCTAACTGGTAGATAAAACTCTTGCAGTATCAGGTCGGCAAAACAGCAAAAACATCCTTTTTAAAAAACAAAAAGCCAAGTCTAACTCGTTCATTGTAGTGGCCAAAGCCGTTTTAAACAACTGGTGTTCATCCATAGCGATCTTACAATGTTTACTAATGACTTCAATGTCGCAGCGTCATCTGTCATCTGTTTAACACGCCTCTGGCATGCCTATATCAGATACACCAATGTGATTGGTGCAGCTCGGCTACAAGGGCATAGTTAATGAGTAGAATTACTTGGTGCCAGAATAACTTGCTGAGCAAATTCAAATTGTGCTCTTGCGAGAACTCTGGATTTCCATGCTCCCTATATTTTTTTACAATATATATATATATTTTTATATATTTTTTTTTTAACTATTCTCTATTCAGTGCTGTGCTCTCTATTTAGATGAACATACTTCTGTAGAGTGGGAAGAATAACACTTCCCATTTTTATAATACCAAATAAGTGTTTCACTGTTCAAATCCTCTTTGGAGAATAATGTCACGGAAATCAAATCAAATGTAAAAGATCCACAGTACTCTGATTTTAAGCATGCAATAATTTTCCGTAATGTCCTCCAGACGTCTCAGCTATGGGAGCATGCTGTATATCAAGGGCAGATTTAGTATTTTGGCCTAATGCAGAAACTATTGCAATTCAGAAGCCAATGAAAATTGTAAGAATGGAAAGAATCTCCCTTATAAACAGATCAGCAACATTCAAAAACACTGTTAAACCTATATATTGTAGAGTTCATCCATTTTAACATGTGGACTTACTTTCAATCTCTCTGTGCATTTTGGATATATCATTATAATTAATTATGAAATTATGGAACTTCTAAATTAATTTAGATTGTCTTGTTTCTGTTTGACCCATTCACAGCTGGTAGTCATTCCATTAATCTAACAGTGTGTACAGCGCCCCTGTTTGGATTATCAGTTGTCGGTTGTTGTTGTATGTTCCGCATGCATTTATGTGCAGTTGAGGGTTATTTTGGAAAGCCATTTGACTCCACATAATCTTGTTATTTTAAAAGTGTTTAGAGTATTTTTTTATCTTGATTATTGAACCTTCGGTCTTACCTTCAACTATCCCTGCAATCACATTATTACAGAATGACAAACCAAAACTCATGGAGGGAATAAAAGAAGACAGCAAAGCTGTGGAAGGGCTACGCCAAATACAATATGGTTTGCAAGGGAGACAAGTAGTGGGATGTCCTGGAGGAGAATAAATGGGAGGGATACAAGCGTCTCCACTAATATTTTGGCTATCCACCAACCATGACCATGAGGGAGACAGGATAAAGCCCCTTCCGGTTCTGATACCCGATTTTGCTGGGTAGCTATGAGGCATGGAGCTATGTGGGGAGTACTGTCTGTGCAACCCAGCATTGAAGTTCCATTACAGGTGATAACTGGGCTGGAAAACAGAGGGTTATTTCCAGGAGGACCTGGAGAAATGCACGTCCGATGAGGATGAAGCAGACAAGGAGCTGGTTAGCCTAAAGCTTGGGCTGATCCAACAGCCAGTTCAGCCTCAGGTTTCTGTCCAGTCTGAACACCCCTATGCTTCGGTCCACCTAGCGTCTCATCAGATCGGGCACCTGTAAATTCAATCACGGAAGTGTAGTTGGTGAGCGTAAACATCCCGTACATGAACTTACTAATGGCTTTCGTGTTGGATGAACAGTGCAAACTTGTGGTTGGATGAACCATGTGCACACCCCTCGCCATCCCATATCTGTCAAAGGTCTTGGGGAGCTGCCAACAATGCAAGGTCAGTGGGATCTGGGAGGGGAGAAACCACACAAAAACAGATTACCTCATCATCATCTTCTCGAACATCTTGTTTCTGTTTCAACCATTTACAGCTGGTAGTCATTCCATTAATTTAACACAAACAGGGGACCAACATACACTTTTATCATTTGTCAGTCATTGTCATATCTTACGCATGTGTTTATGTGCAGTTGAGATTGTTATTTCTGGAAAGCCATTTGACTCCACATAGTCTTGTTATTTTGAGAGTGTTTAGAGTTCATTAAAGATACAGTCCGTGATGTTTGTAATTGCAAATCTATTTTTAGCCACCCCATTTTATTTCAGATGTGTAGTATATTGTCTATATTATATGCACAATCTAAGTAGAATCATTGTCTTACCGTAGTTAGCTTGAAACCCAACAGTGTTTTTTGCTATTGCAGGCATTCCCTTATCGAGCATCAGGCATGGAGTTCCCAACAAATGTGTGACATATGGTTTGCTAATGTAGGGGAATCCCATAGACAGAGCTGTCAATCAAACCTGAGCTATACGGTGAAGTCTAAACACAGGAGAACAAGAAAGAAAACATGAACCTAGAAACTTCAGAGAAAAAAACTAAGTCCCAAGCGGGCAACCGTTTTAGCTCTATGGCACCTAAATTCAAATCTTTAGAACGTTGAGGCCTAAATAGTTCTAAATATTGCCTAAAATCGTGGAAGGCATCTTTAAATCTTTATTATTGAACATTCACTCCTCTTGTGTCACACCCGGGCAGGGATAAGGTTTCCTTTTCTGTATTTTTGTGTTTTTTGTGTATAGGTTTGCCTTGTTGTATATTCAGTGTTGTACGGTGGTTTAGTTGATAGTTTCTGTGTTCATGTTCCCTTAGAGTTGCTCCCTCATGTTTGCGGTGGTTGGTTCCCCTGTTGTCCCTTTGGTGTCTTGCAGGTGTTGGGGTGTATAACGTCATCATTGTGGGTCCTTGTATGTATTGATTTGGCACAGGTGTTTCCTATTGTCTCTCATGTGATTTAGTATTTAACCCTTAGGTTTCCTACTCCACCTTGTCCGTCAATGTTTCCTGTTACATGTCCGTCTAGGTGTGTTTCTCATTGGCCCCTCGTGGCAGTTTTGATTTGGTTATCTAAGTGTTTTGTAAATAAACGCTATTACTTTAGTGCAACTCCTTCGCTCCTGTCTCTCCTACCTCTACACTAAAGGGATTCGTGACATCTTGCCTCTGACTATCCGTGCAATTGCATTACAATATTGACAAATTGTGCAAAAAAAAATATATATATATATATATATATTGTAAAATAACTCAAATGTGTTGGTTACATACGTATACACCCCCTTGCTATGAAACCCCTAAATAAGCTCTGGTCCAACCAATTGCCCTCAGAACTCACATAATTTGGTGAATGGGGTCCACCTGTGTGCAATTACAATGTCACTTAATCTCAAAATAAATCAATCTGTTTCTGGAAGGGCTCAGTATGTTAGAGAGCATATGTAAACAAACAGCATCATGGAGCTATCAAAACAAAGTTCTGGAGACGGCCCAATCATGTTTGGGTTGTAAAAAAACATCAAAGTGTTTGGCACTGTATGTTGTGTAGAACAATTGCTAAAAAACCCAATACAATACTATTTCATTACTTATGAAAGGCACTATATAGTTTTGTAGAAGTACACTAAACTGTTGTTTTACTTCTTGCAAAAATGTTAACTTTAGCTCAATATGGGTTCCAATCACCAACAATACCAATGAGCTATAACAGACGAGCAAATGACAAGCAATTTTCAAGGAGTTTGCAAGTACATGTATTAATTTATTATCTAGGTCTCTACAGGCCATGCGCTAATCAATATAATTATGAATATATCTTTTGTCAACAGTAAGAATACATTATAGCCAGAGAAATCAGCTGTGACATACAAATGCAGGAATAGACTAAGACTGTTCCATGATAGAAATATTTCCTGGTTCTGGTGCACAGTAAAACTCTATGCAGGATACTCACTTTATTTCCAGAAGATAATACATATACATTATGTTTTAATCCCCATTATATGTTGTACCAAAGCAGTTTAGTGTAGCTACAGTATATGCCATATCAATTAGCTTACAAAATTTTAAACCGTGAATTCACATGTTATGTGCAGCTGTACACGGTGGTAGGGACAAGTGCTATGGGATATGCGGCGCCCCCAGACATTTTTCACAGGGGTGGCCAGATGGGACCACTGAACATCCTGGGGTGGCACACCAAAACCAAAAGCCACAACTGAATTTGAGGAATTATTTTTAGTTGTTGCAGTATATACTGCCCTACAAAGGCAAAAGACCTTAACTCACCAGTGTAGAACTGAGAAACATTACTAAAGTGTTTTTTGTTGTCCAGCCAAATGAATTTTAGGCAGAATATTGGAAATGTGTACAGCACTTTAATGTCCAAAATCAATAAAAGAAATGAAAATGTGCAAATTATTAATAACAATTGCATTCAACAGTTATATGATCTTTTAAAATTGCCTTTAATTGTCTTATCAAAACAAACACATGTAGCTTAATTTTTTCCTGAAAATTCTTCCATGAATAAGCAGCATTATATTAGAATACAGTTCTATCATACAGTATCAAGTACTGACATAAAAGTAGCTTCAACAATGTTCATAATATAAACATAATATAATGTAAATGAGAATGAATTCATGTGTTTAAAAGTCACAAGTGTGCATTACCAGCTCACACATCATTAGGACCTATTTTAAAAACTCATTGATTGATTGTATTGAAAATAAAACTATTTATTTTCCTATTCTCTTAAAATTGCAAGTTACAAATGATTTTGGAATGCTAATAATAGGTAACAATGCCTTAGATTAAATATCAGTACACGTTTTCAGATAAAACTTTGAATACAAGTTGTTCTTTATGATGTTGTGTGTAAGTTTTCTAATAGTGAATAAACACTGTGTAAATTGACTTTTAATTTATACAGATTTAAGTTTATAATATTACTAATGGCCAATTGAATGTTGCATGTTCCAGCTTTATTTACACAGTCACAATGTTGGGTGTTGTGTAGAAGGAGGGTGACCAGACAAGAATAATCGTTCTGTGGTTTGTTTAATCCACACGGTTAGAGAGACGGCATATAACACTGGTTACTGAATAATGGGTAGACAGGTATGTGAGCTGCACACAATCCTATATACATATATTTACCATGCTCTTACGTCGTGGCATAGAACGCGCTAAACACAAAATGTATGCCTGGCACAAACACAAATTCCAAAAATCCAACACAGTGGTCTCTAACATGCGATACTCCACACACAATGACGAATGTCAATGCCCAGCACTGCACTCCTGATTCACCAGAGCCTATATAGCCTATATAGTATGTTTGATAACTAAGCTGAAGATATCATTAATCAGATCTACAAGAACTATACTAACTTAAGCTAATACCTATCTAGCTCTGGTGAATCAGGGGAGAGCGGTGCACACACTAATTAAATGAACAGTACATATAAACTAAACCCGCAGTGCGGAGCACTGGCATACTTAAAACATATCTTACATGAATAAAGGCATATTTAACAATACATTTAATGAGTCTATATCTCAGTCTGTATGGTAACGCCAGCCCTCACTGGGTGTTACATACACATTTACTTACTTACTACAAAGTAAAAAGGCTGCCGTTCGAAAATGTAAAAAATTAATTACAGCCATCAGTCAGTTTGGATGTCTTTATTAGCTTTGCACACCTAGATTGGGGAATATTTGCATTGCAGAATTGTTAAAGGTGAGGGGTGAGCGGCAATTGACTACAGTCTTCAAGTCCAACTACAGATAGTTTTTTTGGCGGTGTGATTAGGGTTGTTGTCGTGCTAGAAGGTGAACCACCGGCCCATCTTCAGCTGTTTAGCAGAGGGCCACAGGTTCTCACAGGTGATTGGGAGCGCTTCGGTCCATGTTCCTCCGCTGCTGTAGTGTGTGCCCCAGGCCGGTGCTTAATAGACCGGTGACACAGATCAGCGGGTCGGTTGAGCAGATTTTGCAGGTGTACACGTTGCCTAATCAGTCTCATCTTGGTGTCTGCGTTTCAAAGCATTTGAAAGCAATGGGCCATTCTTAAAAGCTACAGATGTAACGTTAATAAAAACAGCCACTGCAACACTATTTGCTATAAACTTTATTCAAGCTACTGTGTGTGTGTCCAATACATAAGGCACAACACTGTAAAACGAGCGTAGCAAAAGTACCTAACCAGGGGCTTTTTTCCACAGCTGATGCTCTCCAGAGGTGTGTAATGGCCTCTGGAGGCTTTGAAGGAGGCACTGAAAAGGTTTGGAGAGCTGCTGAAGAAGGGGGGGTATGGCACAGACAGGGCCTCCTGGTCTAGCACAGATGCCAATGATTGATGAGAAGGTGGCTCTGGTGGCGAGCAGAACTGGCCTACTGTAGGAGGGCCCCCCTGGGACTTAATCGGTGCAGCCCCTGGTACTGGTCTGGAGCAGGTGGGGCCTCCGGAGACAGCTTCGAAGCAGATGGGGCCCCCTGAGGCTAATCCGACACAGGCAGGCCCCTCTGGTGTAGCTCCTGTGCAGGCAGGGCCCTCTGGTGCAGCTCCGGTGCAGGCAGGGCCCCCTGGTGCAGATCCGGTGCAGGCAGGGCCCCCTGGTGCAGATCCGGTGCTGGCTGGGCCCCCTGGTGCAGATGGGTCTTTCTGCTGGCTGAATGAGGCTCTGTGGTGGAGCTGGCTAAGCAGGGGCCTGTCACTTGGCTAGCAGGACAGGGGCCTGTAGGGGAGCCAGCTGTTCCACTCAATGATATTTGGGTCAGGATTACCCCAGCCATGACCCATATCTGCCATCTGGGCAGAAGGGGAAATGAAGGTGGTTGGTGGCTGACCAGACCGGAGGTGGACTGGTGAGAGAGAGAGGGGAGGGAAGATTTTCTTCAGCTTGGTGGTAAACTGTTCATAATCGATCACCTCCAATCGTCCCTTCCCTCAAATGTCAGTAGCCAATTGTACTTAGTGGCTTCAGCGGGAGAATTATTTTGGTCACATTGTTTGTACCTGTCTGATACCCCCAGTTGGGATGGAACACGTAGATGTCCAGTTGATCGAAGAACATCTTGCAGTTGGCTGGGTTGCCAGTGTGACATACAGGACTCAGTTGTAAAAGAGACATGGATCTTCATAGATGTTTTGTTGAGGGTGACCAGTGGTTGGGGCAGCACATTGGAGCGTTTTAATGGTACCGCAGATTAACTGCTAGAAAGAGAACTGAGGATTCAACAACCAGAACTATGTCCTAGGCAAAAAGTAAAGTGTATGTATTGTAGTGTTCATTAAATATTTTCCCAAACATTTCTATTCAGATTACAGCTTGCCTACTTTGAAACAATGCAAAACATCTAGTTAATATGTACAGTAGCCTGCCTGTCCCCACCACACCATGGGGTAGCTAGCTATATACATTAAGCAGAACAACTACACACAATCACATTCCCTTTCTGTATGACTTTAGAATCACTTACATTGTCTGATTCAACAGCTGATATACTGCTTGCATGTAATGTTAAGTTCAACAAACAGAACACATCACATTGTCTGTAATAATATGATATGCTAACTTAGTAAGGGTTACAAAACCATGTATATTCTCTAAAATACCTGCAACATCTATGCTGTGAACAGAAGATAGATGCTGGTTAATCCTGCTGTAGAATTAATTACAGCTTGGAACAAATTACTAAAATGACATTCAGTAAAATAACTGTTCAAAAGGAATGATTATCTCCAAAAATGTAGTGGCTCATTTGATTTTAAGGAGAGGTAGGGCCTTGAGTAATGGATGAGGTGGGCATCAAGTGAAGAATTAGAAAACATTTTCTTTTGTGATTTTTCCCCATTTTTCTCCCCTCCCAATTGGCCAATAACCCTGCCTTGTCAGCAGCTCCACAAATCCCTGGATAAATGTGAGATAGTGAATGGTGCTCATAGGGTTCATAGAACCACATGTCTCTGAGCCCGCCGATGGTATTTTGTCAACTCATGAGTGGGATGATTACGCTCACCAACTATACTTCCACGATTGAACTTAAAGGCACCCAATTTGCACACAAGGAGTCCATGGAGAGCAACATGGCATGGTAGGAATCCAATTTATCTATATCCAAATCCCAAATAAGTCGGGGCAAAGTCAGAGAAGCCATTGTCAGGTTTGAACGACTGTCTATCATGACGTAGCTTGCCCTTCACTACTATGCCACGTGGACACACCGTTCTTTGTTATTCTTCCTAGTTCATCAGGGTGCTGAAAATCCAAGGCCAGAGGCCTCAACTGTCTTAAAGTCTGCTACTGGCTGTGCTGTACAGGTGGTATCTCTGCACCCTAGTCACGTCCCAGAGGCCAGATGGGCCCATCGTCTTCCAGATAGGGATCAGAGATGGTCAGGGTGAAAGTAGTATAGCCTACTGACAAAACCAGGAAATCCAGGCAATTTTGCAGAGTGTTGTCTGTAAACCTTAGATTAACCTTGAGGTCACGTCCATAGTCTTACATCTGTGCTGGTGAGAGCAGCCTCTCAGCCATTAGTTCTACTGGTTACGGCCCAGTGATGGTGAGAATCTCTATAACCCTCAGAGTCTAGATGAGTGGATAGGTAATCTCCAGTGGTATTGATTTGTAGTTGAAGTGGTAGAGGAGACCTGAAGGCATCTGTGTCTATGCCCCTCTGACTCTGTAGTCATACGCATCCAGATAAAGACCAGACAAACACTGTATTTATTTTTTTACCATTATTTAAGCAATCAAATTTATTCAAAACCAATTGTTATGTGCAGTAATGACTGGGGGGGGGGTGTTACAGGAAGGAAAGGGGGAGCAATTACATCAGTCAGATGCCCTAAACAATATTCCTTACTGCCCCTTGATGCACCTTGTTACTAACAAACAGTTGTGCAGCTTTAAAAGTGTCCTTTAAGAGAAATAATGGATTTATAAAAGAGATATATTGGTTATAACATCTCACAGAACGCATCGCATTGATAGATCTAGTGTTGCTTTTCTTGTTTCCACCTGTTTTTCCGCACTTACATGTCCCATTTCCCCTTTCATTTGCCCTCGTCTATTGTTACTTTTCTAAACACTATATGCAAAAGGCCTTTCATGTAAACTAGACTTTGCATGTATTCATCCATACAGTTATTTAAAAAATCTGTTGTAACATCTGCTTTTCCTTTATCTGGATTTACAACACTCTTACAAAAGTGTTTTTTTCCAAGCAAAACTGCCTTGTGTGTGATGATCCTCAAACAAAAAACTTTACATTTTTTTGACCAGAAGTTTTGACTGTTTGACAAAGAGCAGTGTGTGTGTGTGGGGGGGGGGGGGGGTGAATGGGCACACACTACACAGCAACTCTAATTAGGCAGTTGATTAATATGTAATCAGTCAGCTGCTGGTAGAATGAAAAATACAGAACCATGCCTATTAGACCTACAGCAGTTAATTAGTCGTCATAAATAGTTCATAAGTCATGGATGTCATATAGCCCATTTAGCTTCATGGTGTGTTCAGTCAGTAGGGGATTACATGGAAGTTATTCACTACAGGAAGCCATGACTGTATGTGATCAGTGAAAGGAATGGAAGAACATTCAAATAGTCTGTTAACAACAGGAAGGGCAAGTTAGGCATGAAAATGGCCTTCTATTTCAGAGTTCTCTCTGTGTTCAATATGTATTATTCAAGCCTTGCTTTCTCCCTGGTCCCTAAAGTGGTCGAGACCAGGATAACACTGAACATTTTTCTATTCTACTTTTACAGACAGTTGGACAGCAATGCCCTTGCTTTCCTCCCTGATGATGACAGGGTGTCTGCTACAAACCCCTCCTCCTCTAATGATGACATGGTGTCTACTACAAACCCCTCCTCCTCTGATGATGACTGGGTGTGTGCTACAAACCCCTCCTCCTCTGATGATGACTGGGTGTGTGCTACAAACCCCTCCTCCTCTGCAGTACAGACAGGAACTTGGATCCTCACATTTGTCTGTCTAAATGAGTTTGACAACTGAATTACGCAGATACCCGATACAGGCGAGCCCAGAGCTACACTCAGACAGCTCGGCAGAAAGAGCACGCTTAGATAAAAGAAGATTATAATCACTGTATTTATCCCCTTAAAACCATCAAAAAATAATGTGTCTAGCTAGTCATCGTTTCACTGCTTTCTAAATTAATTACATGTTTTGATTCGCTCATTAATTGCTTTTTAAAATGCAAGGATTAGTCACATAGACACTAGATTGTCTGTCTGTATTACATACTTTCATCTCCGAGAACTAGTCATAATACAAAGACACTGAAAAATGACATTCACCTGAGAATGTTTTTTAATATAAACTTTCTGGTTGAATGACCTACCTGCAAGCCATGTAAATTAAATTGCATTCCCACATCCAACAATGCCATGAAAAAGTTGCATTCTAACAGTGCGTCAACCCAGAGGAGAGAGTATAAACGACATGTAACCTTTCTTAAAATATACCATGTAATGTAAACTAGTCCCACCGTAAACCTCTAAATGTCATAATTCAGATAGTCAGGAGGATTGAGCCTTGAGCTCTGCAGGCTTTATTCAGTAACATGGCTGTTTAGTGGGAGAATAAAAGAGCCTTACAAGCGGAAATGAGGAGCACTTACAACAAAGAAATGAAGAGGAAGACGAGAGGATGAGAGAATAGAGAAACGCAAGTGCAGCAAGCCACCGTTGTGGTAATAGCCTCTTGATAAATGAATTGATGGATTTATCCTGCCTGCAAGCCTGCCTTCGTGGCAGCAATACAACCTACAATGTAATGGGACTGAAGAAACATCACTGCAGAGGCACTTCAGACTGGTACTGTTCTGATGTTCTATTGCCTTTCTCTCCCTAAGGACCCCTATTCAAAGTGTTTACATTAAGTTGACGCTTGTCATTATAACTGTTTGTTCAGTAGAACCTGGGTCATGAGTTGTAAGGCAATGCTCGAGAGATCCTTGATTTTCCATTTAATAGTTGAATGGTAAAATAAAAATAATAATAATACCTCAGTCAAGTAGAAGATAGCAACACGTTGAGCTCTTAAGTTGTGTCTTAGTTGAATCTCTTCAGTACACACACCAAACACCACAGTACCATCTCCTCTTTACGCCTGTCATTTTCTCCCTGGGGAAAACTATTACTATTTGGCCTGGAATCATGGTAATAACATTTCATTTTGAATTGACTTGATTGACAGTACTGTACATCTAACTATTACAAGAAACTATAGCTGGTGTATTACCTGATGCATTACAATACTTATTGGATAGTATGTACACTGATCAGCCATAACATTAAGACCACTGGTAGGTGAAGTGAATAATACTGTTGATTGTGTTACTGTGAAACCTGTCACGGGGTTGGATATATTAGGCACAAATTTGAAGTGTTAAAGCAAGGATTTGAGCAACTTTGACATGGGCAAATTTCTGATGGCTATACAATTGGGTCAGAACTTTTCCAAAACTGCAGCTCTTGTGGGGTGATCCCGGTCTGCAGTGGTCAGAACCTAATAAAAGTGTCCAAGGAAGGAAAATCAGTGAACAGGCAACAGGGTCATGAGCAGGTGAGGCTCATTGATGCACGTGTGGAGCAAAGAATGGCCTGTGTGGTCTGATCTAAATTAAATTAACACTCTCAGTGTTTATATAGTGCCAATGGGAAGCATATACACACTGAGAGTGTTAATTTAACACTCTCAGAGTTGATTTAACACTGGTGATTTTGCTGTGTACTGTAGCTAAAATTGCTGAAAAGGTTAATACTGGTTCTGATAGAAAGGTGTCAGAGATTGTATAGGTCAGAACACAAAGTGCGTCGCAGTTTGTTGCATATAAGGCTGCTGTTTTGGCGGCAAAAGGGGGAACTACACAATATTAGGCATAATGTTATGGCTGATTGGTGTATTTATGTATATAACATGGTGTTTTAGTTTTTGTAGGTTCTATCAGATGGTGCAGATTACATAAAATGGCATACTAGAAGGTGTGGGCTTTGTATACTATTTATGTTGTTTTAGATTATTAGGTGTACTCTACATTATATAGGTCATTATTTGGTGTAATACACAGTGTTATACAAAGTTTAAAATCTGTTTTATTATCTGGTTTGTTCGAGGGTGTAGGCTATATTATATTTTCTTTTGTCCTAGCTTCAAGGGTAATCTCATACCACCACTCAGGTCAGGCCTGGCTGCGGCTGCAGGGTGACGTGACTGAGGGGGCAGCTGAACTCAACAATAAGGCTTATATTTTTTCAGGGTGCCATTTAAATGTATCATCAATCTACCACAAGCAATAGATGGTTCAAATGCAAAGACAATGAATCATTTAGAAATCACAAGATGGTGTAAAATGTGACGCGCAATATCCAAATTGCACCATGAACAGCAAACAAACTAATGAAGCAAAGCCATTTTGGTGATATGTTAGCCTGGAAAAATCCAGACCCAAATCCAGAAGATATAAGGGTCTGGCTTCGAGTAATGAAAATGACCCAACTCGAGGGGCGGCACCAAGCATGCATTTGAAAATCTCACTGTACGCAATTGGATAACACTACGACCTATCACCAGTGGTTTTCCGCTAAGCCCCTATGGCGGAGCTAACTGGTAGATAAAACTCTTGCCATATCAGGTCGGCAAAACAGCAAAAACGTCCTTTTAAAAAAAGGAATGATTCGAGAGCCGTCGTCTGATCCTCTTTTAGACAAAAAGCCAAGTCTAACTCATTCATTGTAGTGGCCAAAGCCGTTTTAAACAACTGGTGTTCATCCATAGCGATCTTACAATGTTTACTAATGACTTCGAGGTCGCAGCGCTGTCGTCATCTGTTTAACACGCCTCTGGCACGCCTATATCCGATACACCAATGTGAATGGTGCAGCTCGGCTACAAGGGCATAGTTAATGAGCAGAATTACTCTGTGCCAGAGTAACTTGCTGAGCAAATTCAAATTGTGCTCTCGCAAGAACTCTGGATTTCCAGGGTAGTGATATGGGCCAAAAGATGAAAAAGGTCATTCATATTTTTTAAACCAACAAGTGAATAGGCACAGCTATTTTGCTAAAATAATATGTTAATTAAATTATGAAACATGTACTCATGCAAACAAAAATACTGAAAAGCAGTTTGAATGAGAACAGAGAAAGACAAAACAATTTCTGAGATAAATACCATTTATAAAACAGGTTCTGAGATATCTGCAATTTGATTTGGTAAAATTGGGTTCCAAGCCTATGACAATTCCATGATATCCGCACATACAACTTTGCCTTATCACTGAAGAATCAATACGCCAAAATAAAAAACATGTTGGATAAATCCTCTCTCTTCACGTCTTAACACCAAGTTTCCCAATAGGATTATCCATCAAAGAGTTTTGTTTTGTTGCCAATGTAGACATGCTAACCAGCCACATGATTTAAGTAATGTCATTTGTTTTGCAATAAAGTTCTTTTTTGTGACAAAGCGATAGCTAGCTAAGTGGTGGCTGTCTGTACTGTAGCTGTATACATGGTAAACAAGGGTTGGCGTGACCTGGCCAAGACAAAGCGTAGACGTGCAGGACAACGTCATCAGTTACACATTGACTACACAGATACAAATGCAGTAGAGTCTGTATAGTAGTTATTTAAAATTGGTTGAGAAATCTAAACCTTATGGTGCTTTTTATCCCATAAAAAAGGCAGCTCTGAACGCTTTATTTACCAGCCCTTTCCAATATAGATGGTACAGTGGCAATACGATAGCCAATGCGTCAGCAACTACATTAACAAAAAACTAACATGCACTCGACTCTTTGTTACTTCTATGTTACTTTATTTTTAGCAAACTAGAATACACCAACAAAATACAGTCTGGTAAAACCATACACCAAATCGGTACTTACATGAGTTCAAAAAGCGAAAACAGTAGCCTATATTCAGTTGGCTATAGAAACTACGCATATTACTGCTCCTGCTAAAAGAAAATGGCGAGTCACGAGCAGATAGCCAGGCGGGCGGTATATGGATCATTCAGTTGTGCGACCCGCCCCAAAACCCAAAGAAGAAGATAACCATGCAGGCGCACAGCAGATCACATCTGGTGGCCGCTGGTGGAAAGCCGCCAGAGATGCAAATTAGCTGATGCAAATTATATCCTGAGAAAAGCGGCAAAAGCTGGCGGCCCGCTGGCCGAACGACATTATAGACGCCAGCGGCCCGCCTGCGACAAAACGCTGGCGGCGCACCATCGATTGCCTACTGGGATAATGCTCATTAGCCTGCTTGTCTTATACCGTGACTGATAGTATACTGTACACTACACACTTCTAACTCCAACAAGCTGTCCAAAACTCCCAGATCGTATCTGTAACGATTCCCAATTCCCCTTCCCTGGACACTGCCACTTCCCTATTCCATCCCGCTCAGAACTACAATTCCCATTCATCAGTTCTACTTCCTGTGGACTACAGTTTCCCTAGTCATACCTCCTAAAAACTACAGTTCCCATACCCGGACTCAATTATCATGATTCACCACACCTGCATACTCCATTTTGTATATAAGCCACACACATCCTTTGCCTCCTTGCGAGGTATTGTAAGTACGAAAGTCTTATTACTGAGCAATTATTCTGTCTTGTATACCTGCTAGTCCGTTTTTGACCTATGCCTGTTTGGATTACTCTGCCTGTT
>JACXGM010018748.1:0-18827 GCA_016801145.1 Umbra pygmaea | reverse complement strand
ATATATATATATATATATATATATATATATATATATATATATATATATATATATATATATATATATATATATATATATGTATAATGCATCTTAAGAGGGTTAGTTGATCAAACATCCACATCAATTTAATAAAGTTGTAGAAATACTCACATAAGTAAAAGTTGGGCATCGTGTTTCTGAAATTGTTAATCAGATTGTGTCCCGTAAAGTGATAGGTTTGTTGTCATTACTGATTTATAAGATCATACTTATATAGGGCCCATAGAATGGAATTCCCTTTCATAAATACTACAGCAACATGCGGTCAGTCATAATGTAATTTCCTAAACAGTCTCAGCTAATTCTTAGAGCCAGTGAGTGACTCCTTAAAGTGAAACTGGAATTAACAGCCATGGCTTCGTTACGTGGTTGTATGACTCGTCTCGAGACGAGATAACTACACTTGACAGCCATATATTTTCTTTTTAATTATAAGACAGTAACCCAGTTTTGGCCTAGGGATGCGTAGAATAATTTTAACTATGTAATACAATGAAAATGTATACAAATTCTCTTTTCATATCTTTGGATAACACAACCGGAAAGTCTCACAGAGATATATAGCCTATCGGATATATCCTATCGGTAGTAGTCATACTACCAAATTTTCACAGTAATATATTTATAAATATATTTAACATTCATTTATATTCTACATTAATTAATTATAAATTAAGTAATGTAATTTATGTTTAAAAAATGCAGTTTATCTCAGCCTTAAGACATAATTACTATATTTGTGAAAATGCTAAAACAACAATTAATCTACCGCACTATGAAATGTTTAGAATTAATTAATCTAGCTTGAAATCAACCTCAGGTGACAAAAGTTTAGCATTTGAAAGGTTTCTCGTCACTGCTTAACACTTCGTTTGTCCAGTCATGCAATTTCACAGTAAACTACCGGTATCTTTGATGTTTTATCTTACTTAATTTTTTTTAAGGTTAGTTGTGGTCACTGATAACTTTTATATCCTAACATGGGTCTCCAGCCACAAAAAGTTTTTAAAACCACTTAGGTGACGGGGTCATAAGAAGGAAGATCCTTGAGGTCTGTCTAACACAGTCTTTTTTATATTGGCTTAATCATTAATGGAAAGGTCATACAAGGCTACATGAGCAAATTGCAAATTTGTGTACGTTATTGGTCAGCCATGCAGAGATTGGATGTTTATGGGGCTACCCATGTTAGTTTATATAAATGACTATGGGGTGCTTCAATTAGATAGGTTTGTCTTAGATATTGTGAGATTCCCCATGACCTCTACACATTCCACTATGTTCCTGCCCATTTTCAGAGATGTTCTGAAAACACAAGAAACATTTATTTTCAAAGAGTAGACTAATAAAATTAATATATAATAAAATAACTAATAACACCAGCTACACTAAGCTTATGGGAACAAACACTTGCAATATTATTTTCAATTTCTTCCTTCTAGTACAGACTTTTTTCTAATAAGGTTTTTATTGTGTGCAATTTTCTTACTACAACAAATTTGCATAGTTGTTTAACCTAGCTATCTTAAGATGTTTGCAGAGCCAGACCTGACCTATGCAATATGTTATTTTTTTCCCAAATAATTATTTTGAACATTGTCCAAATGTATTTTTATAGGTTTAGGATTGTTTTGTTCCCAAATTTTCTTTGTTATTATTGAAAATATTTTTTGTGAAAAAAAGGCCAGTTTTATGATTCCATCGCATCCGAATATTAACATTTTAGGTCAGAAACACATTTTATTTCAGTGACATTGACTTTTGATAGCGAATCTGGCCCATTAATTGCACTTGTAGCAAAAGAAGAATGTGGGTCTCTGATAAATCTGTTGCTTACTCCTACGGTCATATGTAAGAATAACAAAATACATTTTAAAAATAATTTTAAAATAAATAAAGCATCGAGGTAATACATAGTGTGTCACAATTAATAGTAATGCGTGATGCAGGGTTGAAGAGAGACAGGCGCAAAGGGTTTTCCACAAAACAAACCATGTTTTTATTCCATAACACACTTGGAAAAGAAATACTGCCTCAAGGGGCAAAACAACTACAATTACATGTAGGATACAAACACATCGACATACACACATACCTGGAAGTAGAACATAAAACTCAACTCAAAACCACAGTTCTTTAGACTGGAAATACAAATAAAACTTAAATATACATATACTGTATATACAGTAGTGTCTATTTCTCAGTCAATGGGATGGCATCCCACTCTGGGATACCATTACAGTACCCCCCCAAAGGCTGCTGCTCCGGACGTGGCCAGAAACAACAAGAGAAGAGCGCCCCTAAAAGTCACAACAAAGGGTAAGGAGGAAAGGCAGAACCACCCACCCCCATAGTGTACAGGAGCGCGCCCCATACACTCACAGTCAAGGCGAAGGTTCTGCAGGGGGTTCAGGTAGCCAGGGCAGCCTCCCCGGCACAGCTGCTGTGGGTAACTCCGGTGACAGCTGGGAGGTCCCAGCGGTAGCGGCCCTGGAGGGCCTTGGATGTGTCAGCACTGTTACGTGTCTTGGTAATGTCAGCCCTGTGGAGGTCCCCGGGGGCACCAGTTCTGAGGAGGGTCCCAGAGGCATCAGCACTGAGGAGAGCCTCGGAGGCATCGTAGTGGAGGGCCCCGGAGGCATCAGTGCTGTGGAGGGCCCTGAAGGCTTCAGCGCTGTTAAGGGTCCTGGAGGCATCAGTGGTGTGGAGGGCCTTGGAGGCTTGCCTGCAGCTGTGGGCTCCCCCAGAGGCAGGGCCGCTGCTGAATTGGGCACTAGAGGCTGGTCAGCTGCTGTGGCAGGCTCTGGAGGCTGGTCCGCTGCTGTGAGCTCCTGTTGCCTATTCAGCACAGTCTTAGTCCTCTCCCCCACCACCTTTGCAGCTGCAATAGCAGCCCTCGCTAATTGCCCCACCTCCTGTGAGGCTAAAATAGCAGCCCTCACAGTGCGAGTAGCCGCATCTGCCGCCAGTAAGGCAGCCTTCATCTCTCGTTCTAGCGCTCCCTCCATTCCGGGCCGCTGCTCCTCTCCGGATCGCTGTACCCCCCTCTTAATCTCCTCCAACCACTCCATTGGAGGAGGTGGGAGTTGCTCCTCCAACCACTCCATTAGGGGCTGGATATGTCTTGGAACAATATGACTGGTGGTAGGTGGAACTATAAGCCCACCACACAGCAATAGCTCCCCCCCAAAAAATAATTGGGGAAATGTTGATGGAGTTTCTCCAGTCCCTTGCTGCACGGCTGCTCCACCCTTTAGTAGACATGCAGTCTGTGTGTGTCCATTCCTGCTTCATGGCCCGAGTTCTTCTCCTTCTGATGGCGGTTCATTCAGTCACAATTAATGGTAGTGCGTGATGCGGGCTTAAAGAGAGACAGGCGCAATGGGTTTCCCACAAAACAAACCATGTTTTTATTCCATAACACACTTGGAAAAGAAATACTGCCTTGAGGGGCAAAACAACTACAATTACATGTAGGATACAAACACATCAACATAAACACATTCCTAGGACATAGAACATACAACTCAAAAACATTTTTTTTTGTTAATTTTATTTCTCATTAATGTACACTCAGCACCCCATCTTGACAGAAAAAAAACAGAAATGTAGAAAAATTTGCACATTTATTAAAAAAGAAAAACTGAAATATCACATGGTCATAAGTATTCAGACCCTTTGCTCAGTATTGAGTAGAAGCACCCTTTTGAGCTAATACAGCCATGAGTCTTCTTGGGAATGATGCAACAAGTCTTTCACACCTGGATTTGGGGATCCACTGCCATTCTTTCTTGCAGATCCTCTCCAGTTCCATCAGGTTGGATGGTGAACTTTGGTGGACAGCCATTTTTAGGTCTCTCCAAAGATGCTCATTTGGGTTTTGGTCAGGGCTCTGGCTGGGCCAGTCAAGAATAGTCACAGAGTTGTTCCGAAGCCACTCCTTCGTTATTTTAGCTGTGTGCTTAGGGTCATTGTCTTGTTGGAAGGTGAACCTTTGGCCCAGTCTGAGGTCTTGAGCACTCTGCATGAGGTTTTCTTCCAGGATATCTCTGTACTTGACCGCATTCATCTTTCCTTCAATTGCAACCAGTCGTCCTGTCCCTGAAGCTGAAAAACAGCCCCATAACATGATGCTGCCACCAACATGTTTCACTGTTGGGATTGTTTTGGGTAGTTGATGAGCAGTGCCTGGTTTTCTCCACACATACCGCTTAGAATTAAATTCTGGTTGTCCCACATTTCTTCCATTTAAGGATTATAGAGGCCACTGTGCTCTTAGGAACCTTGAGTGCTGCAGAAATTGTTTAGTAACCTTTGCCACATCTGTGCCTTGCCATAATTCTGTCTCTGAGCTCCTCGGGTAGTTCCTTTGACCTCATGAGTCTCATTTGCTCTGACATGCACTGTGAGCTGTAAGGTCTTATATAGACATGTGTGTGCCTTTCCTAATCAAGTCCAATCAGTGTAATTAAACACAGCAGGACTCCAATGAAGGAGTAGAACCATCTCAAGGAGGATTAGAAGAAATGGACAGCATGTGAGTTAAATATGAGTGTCACAGCAAAGGGTCTGACTACTTATGACCATGTGATATTTCTGTTTTTCTTTTTTAATAAATTTGCACAAATTTCTACATTTCTGTTTATTTTTCTGTCAGGATGGGGTGCTGAGTGTACATTCATGAGAAATAAAATGAACTTTTTTGATTTTATCAAATGGCTGCAATGAAACAAAGAGTGAAAATTTAAAAGGGGTCTGAATATTTTCCGTACCCACTGTATATACAAGAGTCTATTTCTCAGTCAATTTCTCACTCTGGGATACCGTTACATAGGGACATGTGTCAGTTAAGTTATTGAGTGGACTTCTGGTTTGTATACACGATTGACACTGGTAAGAAATGTACAAAATGAACAGCAGAAAATAATTATAGTCAAGTATATACACAGGCAATTTAGAGTTAGCAGCATAGTTCCCCGCAGTGTATACAGTATTTAAACAGGTATATGTCAGTTTAGCTTATGGCTTGTTGGTAGAAACTGACCTTTAGTCTATTAGTGTGTGTGTGTGTGTTGCTGCTTTAGTACTGATTACCAAGGAAACAATGGATCAGTTTGTTGTTTATGTCATTGTGATCTTTGATGATGCCTTGGGCCTTCCTCCGGCAGTGTGAGATTTCGAAATCCTGGATGGATTTGTGTTTGAGAGATCGGTGTGGGCAGAAGCTATGGCATCACCCATTGACCTGTTTGGGTGATACGTGTGAATTGACAATGTTCAGTACCTTGGATGATGGTCATGATGTGACCTTAGGTTTTGGTGCGAGTGCAACAGGACGGTAGTCATTTAGGCAGGTTACATTGGGATTCTTAGGAACAGGAACAAACACTGTCC
This sequence comes from Umbra pygmaea, assembly GCA_016801145.1. Taxonomy (NCBI): domain Eukaryota; kingdom Metazoa; phylum Chordata; class Actinopteri; order Esociformes; family Umbridae; genus Umbra; species Umbra pygmaea. Next base: position 13,394 of record JACXGM010018748.1, on the reverse strand, counting down.
TCCAGAATCAGGATGAAATTACGGGGACATTGAGAGGTTGTACCGGTAGATGTCTGTACACACACCCGCTAGTTCATCTGCACAGGCCTTAAGCATGCAGCCAATACATATTTATTGTAAAAGTGGAATGTAGTGTATTTCACCACATTGCTTCACCAGAAAGTTTTTTGGGTAAATTGGAATCGCATACTGAAATGTTGCATTTCAATTTCTTGTTTTGAAATTTGAATGCTGCACCCCCGCCAGAAGGTCATGGCTTGAAGGGGTACATCTAATTTCAAAATAACATCACACTATTTTTCACCAAATTGTTTAGTTAGCTAACTACTGTTGTAGCTATTAAGTTATCTTGTACAAGTTATTCTTTTTTGTATGCACCCAAAATATTTTCTGGTGAATAAGTGTTGTGAACCAATATCATTCCACTATATCTGTACAATGTACATATAGTATGGACATTTTCTGATATTACAATGCAAAAATGTCTACAAAATGCCTTTTTAATGGAAACACACAAAATATCATCAAACACACGACTATTGTCATTACCTTGACTGTAATGACAACTGTACCAAACCAACTATTTGGCAGTTGGGAGTATGATAGCACATACACTAGAAATTGTAAAATAAATATGTTTATTGCAGCATTTTTGGGATTATGCATACATATGCATTGCCCGTTCTAACACCCAGGGATTTTCATGTTTTGCTAGCAATTAACCATGGTGGCATTAAATTGATTAAAATGTTCTGTATATCCAAGACTTTACCCATGTTGCAAAAGTCTACAAAGTCTATCACAGTTAGAAAATACAGATGTATGATTATTTATTCACGTACAAAGGCAAATTATTAGCAACCATTAATTCGGTGTCCTAATGATGAAACCTTTAGCTCATCCATAAATAATCATGTTTTGCCTACAATATCTGATCAATTTAATGCACCTTGTTTAATGACAGCATCAATTTCTATCAAAACACAATTACTGAAATCTATTGACCAGTAATGTATATGAGCCAAAGTTTGAGATAATTGCTTAAAGCTACTAATCTAACCAGTATTGATTTAGCCTACACAGAATAGTCATAAAACACAGCCTATAACAAAAATAAAATGAAAAGTAAAACAAATTTTGTCTACTTTTAAAACAACACAGTATTTTCGTTGGCCAGTCTTAAAAATGCAAAACTGCTGATGATTTTTATTGATCTCAAAATATATCAATTACCTGTTACAACAGTTAAAAATTCTGTTTACATTTTATTGCTTTCATTTTATTTGTATTGATTTGAATGTTATATAGTGTTTTTACAAAATAAACATTTAAGGACCAGATAAATAGGTAAAAACAATTTTCTCAGGTGGTCTGTTCACTGTGTTTTGTCAATTGTTCGTAAATTACTACACAGCAAACAACAGTATATGAAACAAAGTTTATTTTTTATTTTACATATCTGTACATAAACATTTCTTTGCTCAAATAAAGATTCTGAATACAATAGGATGAAAATGATATTAACACACTTATTTAAAATGACCCGTGTCAGAAAATCAACATTCACAAAATGTTGAAGACCGATCAGAGTGAACGTATTACCAAAGCTAAGACTCCACTACAAGGCAGGCATGTTTCCTTTAAACTTTTTTAGCACCTTCAAATAAACATTTCTCAGTTGAAAACTACCATTTGTGCAGAATAAAAAGAGGTTGACTTTGAAATACTTTAAAATTACTGTCGAACTTAAAATGGTTTGAAATTAGTCCTAGTAGTTTTATTTTACACAATGTATTTTTTTTATTACTTAGCTGACTACTAATTTCTCACTATTATTTATTTTTTTTCTTCACCATTTCGTATTGACAGTTATAATTTAGTGGCGAATAAACTTTTAATAAAAGTTAAAAAATAAACAATAGCGAAGCAAGGCCGATCACTGCACAGGAAGCCGGGGACAGTACCTATGACAACACACAATCAGTTTCCTGTTCTCCCAGGAAGCAGGAAGTGCTCCGTCCTTAGTGCTGGAACAACCACAGAAGCAAATGAATGGGTGGCCTTCCTCTGGCTCCTGCCACCATGGAAGAGGAGTGGTGAAGGCTGAGGGGGAGCAGTGAGAGGCGTGGGGCAGGGATTGTGTAAAGGCTCAGGGATGTGGTGGAGTCCAGGTTGACTGAGGTGTCTTATTTGGATTGGGTCTTCTCAGCCATGTGTTTCTGCTGGCTCTCGGCATGCCTGAGTGAAAGCAATTTTAGAATTAATTCAGTTATTGTTTCCTGGAAAAGACACGAGAGAGTATCATCATACAGCTCTGGAAACAGTTAAGACAGCACTGCATATATTTCTTAAATCAACCCCATTAAAAACCTCTGGAATGTGATCAAGAGGAAGATGGATGGTCACAAGCCATCAAAACAAGCCGAGCTGCTCGGATATTTGAGTCAGGAACGACCCAACATGAATGTGAACGACTGGTGGGAAGCATGCCAAGACACATGAAAGCCAATTATTGCTATACAATTATTTTATTCCACCAAATATTGATTTCTGAACTCTTCCCATGTTAACAAATTAGTATTGTGTTGTTTAAAGTTATTTTCATTGCATTATTCAAGGTCTGACATCACTGCATCTTTTTTGTTGTTTTGACCAGTTGCAATTTTCTGCAAATAAATGCACTGAATTATTATTTTATTTGGAATTTGGAAGAAAACTATGTATGGAATAAAAAATCTATCAGTAGTAAAACCAGAGACAATTATGATTTTACAGTGGATGTATACAAACACAAATTTCCCCACTACGTTTATGGTGGTTCCAGACCTCCCAGAAAGGAGTACAGTATGTTTCAGTGTGGTTTCCCCACCTGGTCAGGTCTTCGATGTCCACCAGCATGGCGTCCTGTTCCATGTGTAACTCATCCCGAATCAACAGCAATTGAACCAGTTCCTCATTCAGACCTGGGGGGAAGAAAACATAAGAAAAACATTTGAGAAATTTTAGAGCAATATCACTAGGTCATTAACATTTACCACGTCATATCAGAGAATGTTGTTCAAAAGGGGCTTTTGCTTTTTTTGTGTTTAACATGCCAGTGAAAAGGAAAATTTTGGGAGGGAGTTTTGGGTCTTCTGTGTAAGAAAGGCTATTATTCATTGTTAACTAATATCTCATAAACACGAACAACTTTCATGCTTCAAAGTCGCTTTCATCATTTGAATGATGGCCTATGGTGGGTACCTCACACTGGACACTCCTAAAGTCTGTCATTCTTTTCAGTTATGACCTGAAAATGACTATATTGCACTTAAATCACTACTAACATGTACTTCTCCAAAAATAACTGAAACCTGCCTTATCAATCTGTATATACCATAGAAATAGAATGAATCGAACTGTTTGGCGTGGCCATTCGATTAGTAAACAACAAAAGGGCGATTGTTGTTAGTCACGGTGTATGGTAAAGGTGTGTGGCACTCACTAGTTTGAGAGTTCCAGTTAGAGAGTATTGTAATATCAGCATTTTTTTATATATTTTGATGACTTACCAATAGAATTATGAAGCAATTAAATCCAGCACTCTCCACTTCCTCTTCACTAACAAGGCAGGACACTATTGAATCTGCGACTTGCCGCAAATCGGTTTAATACGGAAGTAGGCCGCTAGATCTTTGCAATGGAATGGTACACATAAAAATGGCTGCCGCTCTGATTATTCTGCCACATTGATTTGAATTGGAATGGCCATTCTATATCTATTCTATTTCTATGGTATATACACATGCTTTGAGCACATATTCCCCTTATCCATCTTTATATATTTGTTACATATAAGGTCATTTATCAATCTCTAACTTATTCCATGGTACACAATGTTTTTGATTGTATTTCCGTGTCACAAATTGTCGTCTTGCAACTGTCATGCTTTTGGCCAGGTCGTCAATGTAAATGGCTTAATGAAAGGTGAAATTAAATGTACAGGCTTTGGGCTTTGTGTGTGTGTACAGTATATGTGTTTGTGTATGGGCAGTAGTTACTTTCTATCTGAGAGTGCAGGTCATTGACTATGACTTGTAACTGTCCCAAGGTCATGTCTCTCAGATCTGTCGGCTTCAGACTCCTCTTCATTAGACATTCACTGATGTGGGGCATGTGGGGCAACTAGAGAGAAACACACAAACATCAGAAATGTACACGCATGTTATATACATTTTTGGGCAAAATTTATTCTAAAGACTGCAGTGAATTTAAGCGAATGTAAGGGTTAGTAGGTGTGTTTATATCTATGGTCTGTGTGACTGAATTGAAGATGTGGCTGTGGGATTAATATTATTTTTACTTTATCTGCAAACTAATAAATAAATCTAGCCACTGAAAACAGATGGGGTCCACAAACCTTCATTGCTGTTTTCCCATCTGCAAAAAATAAAGCTCATTGTTGTAATGCCTTGCAACGTGTTAAATTTCAACATGGCTTTTAATTAAAAAAAATAAATTGGAGTTAGTGCTGCAAGGATTATATCCTGCTGCTAGAAGAACAGCAATGAAGGTTTGTTTGCCCATCACTAGGGATTTCAGCCAGTGACATACGATGCAAAGCCTAATTTGACCAGCAGGGGTCAACACTGTGACTTAACTGCGATCATAGTGAGTTACAGAAAAACTCATTCCTCCTAGCAGAAAACAAACACACCTTTTTACTCTCACTAAGTTCTCTCTATGTCTTTCTGTCAACCTTTCACTGTGGTGATGTCTTGTGTGTTTCTTTTGAGAGTTTCACTTTCTTTGTCCCTCTCCCCTTGTCTATTTTTCTCTCTGTATGTCATCTGCTACGCATTGATACACAAGGCTGGTTACATAAGTACACAATTGACTAACCCTAAAGAGTTATCACTCTGAGAATTACAAGCTGTAATAATTTTAGTACTCATCGGCTATGAGAATTTCCCATCTATTTACACCTGCACTTTGTAGCTTTTTTGAAAACTACAAAAAATCTGAAAAACTGTCTTTAGGATTAGTAAACCTTAGGAACTAGCATATTTGATCCATTTGCTGAAAAAATCTACTTAGAGATGCACAATGTAACTTTCCATTTATTTCCCTTGATGGACCAAATTATAAATACATTTATTTTAGAAATTTTGTACAATACAGATTTTTTTTACTGAACACAGAAATAATCCTTGGACAATGCAACCAATTTCCTAAAAATACACATTCTTATTTTGTCCATAATATGAATTTGTTGCTAGTTCGATATTGTGAAATGTATATTTTTTTAATATACATTTTTAACATCCAAATTGGAGGAAGGGTTTAAGAATTACAGCTCTGTAATATGTACGTATCCCTCTTTCAAGGGACCAGAAGTAATTGGACAGTTGACCTGTTTCCTGGACAGGTGTGGGCTATTCCTTCATTATTTCCTCATCAATTAAACAGGTAAAAGGTCTGGAGTTGATTCCAGGTGTGCCATGAGTTTTCAATGCAAGTGAAACAGGCCATCCTTAGGCTGCATAAAATAAATCCATCAGAGAGATAGCAGGAACATTAGGAGTGGCCTGTTAAAATAAAAAGTTTGTTACATTCTGAGAAAAAATAACACAAAAAGGCCTGGACGTCAATGGAAGAAAACAGTGGTGGATGATCCTTTTCATGGTAAAGAAAAATCCCTACACAACATCCAGCCGAGTGAAGAACACTCTCCAGGAGGTAGGCATATCATTATCCAGGTCTACCATAAAGAGAAGACTTCAGGAGGTAGGCATATCATTATCCAGGTCTACCATAAAGAGAAGACTTCAGGAGAGCAAATACAGAGAGTTCACCACAAGGTGTAAACAATTCATAAGTTTCAATAATAGAAAGGCCAGATTTCATCAGACAAAATCTACAAAAGCCAGCCCAGTTCTGGAACAGGATTCTTTGGAGAGATAGAATGAAGAGCAGCCTGTACCAGAATGATGGGAAGAAAAAAGTATGGAGAAGGCTTGGAATGGCTCATGATAAGAAGCATACCACTTCATCTGTAAAACACGGCGGAGGCAGTATGATGGCATGGGCATGCATGGCTTCTAATGGCACTGGGTCATTAGTGTTTATTGATGATGTGACAGAAGTGTTGGTGAAGTGTAGACAGACAGTCACCCAAAACATACTGCGAGAAGGGAACCCAGGAGTTTTTTAAGGCAAATAAGTGCTATTTTCGGATCTCAACCTGATCGAGCATGCATTTCACCTGCTGAAGTCAAAACTTAAGGCAGAAAGAACCACGAACAAACAACAACTGAATACAGCTGCAGTAAAGCCCTGGCAAAGCATCACAAAGGAGGACACCCAGCATTAGTTGTGCATGCATTCCAGACCTCAAGCAGTCATTGCCTGCAAACAATACTCAACAAGTATTAAAAATGAACATTTTATTTACGATTGTGGTAATTTGTCCAATTACATTTGAGCCCCTTAGGAAAAGGGGACTGTGTCTGAAAATTGTTGCAATTCCTAAAAGTTCCATATGATTATTAAAGTTGAATGTCTGCACTTCAATTCCATCTCAGTTGTTTCATTTCAATTTTATTGTGGTGAAGTATAGGGCCAAAAATATGAAACTTGTGTATTCTGTAATACTGTATGTATAGTATGTATAATTGTATCTATCTATCTTTGTCTGTCTGTCTGTCTGTCTGTCCCATCCTCCGTCTGTCACAGTCAGTGTTACATTTTTAACTTTAAGGAAGTGTCTGAAGATGATAAAACGTGAACGGTTCATTGCCATTGTGCTGTATGTGGTTTTAGTGGGTGTGGTTTCAGTTTGTTCTTCCTGTAACCGTTTCTCCCTCCACTTTCATTTTCAGATTAGCAGCCTCGCGTAATAGTGGGTTTGTCTATTGGCCATGTTTCCCCTGTCATGGGCCACAGTTTCAGTTTGGTGCCGGGCCCCGGAAGTCAGAAACAACCAGAGAGGTGGAGATACTAGAGAAAAGAGCAAGAGGAGTGAGAGAGACAGTAACACAAAGGGGTGAAAAGGTGAAGAGCGTGTCACTGTGTTTGACATGGATTTTCCTACCTCAGTTAAATTACTAGATTGGTTTCAATATGAGTCTTCTTGACTTCTGAGGTCAGTGGCAATATGATTACAGATATCACAACAGTTATTTCATCCTACCAGTAATGTCTTAGATTAAGTATGATACAAATAGGAAAAAACTCCAATGATTTAATCCTCTTGGTGGGAGTGTTGGGTAAATGTTTTGTGTAGATTCATTGGAAGGTGGTCTGGTGATAATAAATTAAAGCATCTAGTGGAATACCACATTTGCTTTGACACATTTCTTCTGTGACTTTTATCTGATGCAATAGCCCCTGGTCGGTAGGCTCAACCTACTGGTCAGGTACTGTCATATATTTTTACATTTACTCATCAAATAATGAACTCAAGATTCCAGAGAAATGTAGAAGGAGCAATGACTTTAATTGTCTCACGATAAAATCTCTTGCACAAAGGACCGCACACAAACTTATAGAGAAAACGACAGCAACAGAACTCAAAACTGGTTTTCTTATTGGCCTACTTAGATAGCTTTAGTTTTAAATCTCACCAATGGTTCAGCATATTTTCAAACTGGTAAAGGTGGTGCCTGCTTGTCTGGCATCTATATGTCAATTCTTTCTCTGAGGCCCAAATGGCTGGGCTGCGGTATCACCTCTTGTTGAGACAGAACCTTTAGACAAACATCAGGCTATTATTTCTAAATTTGGCCATACAGGTTTGGACATTGCATTTCAAAGAAATCTTGCTTTCTTAATTAAATTACCCCTGGCGGCCACATTCCTGCATTCTCTATTATAATCAACACTGCCAGTCACCTTCCTCCTAAGGAAACAATCTACAGTACATTTTATAGTGAACCATTTCTTTCATAATTACTGTACAAAAATAATTTCCTCAATCTTGTATAACTTCAGTCTTTGCTGCATAATTTCTACACAGTCCATAGCTTCCAGAATACCAAACATAGGATAACATTTGTAGAAACATAACAACACCTTTAGACATTTAATATTTAGTAAGTTGATCCTCACTTATGCTGATCATTGAACAGAGATTCTGTATTGTTTATACAGCAACCTCAAATGCAATGAGCAGGATTCTCTTTTCCCATATTATTGCTACATTTTATTGATTATTGCTCTGTTAATTACCATAACAAGGAAAATGTCTATTGTACCACCATACGCTCTGACTATCTGGGTTTGGTTTGAAACCTATATAAATAAATCAACATGGAGAGGATCACATTCTGATATGCTTCTATAGAAAGTAATGACGTTTTATTAAGAAAAGGTCCATTATTTTATAATAAAGAGCAGAGAGATGTAAGTTTAGTGCTACTGTTATCTAATCCTGGAGATGCTGCTGTGTGCTCAGGAAGGCATGGTTTCAGTGTTAGCGACAGGTCCTTGGATGTGACTCTTATCTATGCTGACTGCTGGGCAAAACTACATCCCCAAACACATCCCAGTGCATTCTGGGATATGAATTATAGATAGCACCAGCTCAACCACCCCATCTCTACTAAATAAGTAATCATCTGGCAATGTGGACATATTGGTATGTGTGTGTGTGCAGGATTGTGTGTGTGTGTTTGTGCACTTGGATGCAGTGAGGCAGATGAAAATGTTAAAATAGTCATGACCATGGCTGCCAACAGGGTGCAGAATGTGAGGGTGGGGTCCAGCTCGCGACATCACAACGTCACAGAAAGGCAATGTGGATGGCTTGTCTTGAATAGGCCTTCACTTAAAAAAAACAACTGGTGTTCTTTTTATTAAGGTTGACATGTGAACAAACGAATACCCTCCACGTGCTCAACAGTAAATCCCTCCCAAACCACGACTCTTCTCATCACCGCCCCTCAAGCCAGAACCCCCACCTGCCCCAAAACCCAATAGCATCCCCCCAGCAGTACAGAACCCATCAAGGCCCATTCATTACAGCGGATCTCTAGTGGTAAAGGATGGTACTGACCAGGTCTGCCACGGGGGATTTCTTGCGGTTCTGTTTCTCCACCTCCACCTGCATCTTGGCCATGGGTTTGGCCATCGCCAGTGCCAGCTTGGCCTCAGCCTGTAGCTTCTTCTGTCTGCTCAGAAAGTCCATGTCCTCCAAAGACTCACTGTCCTCCTCAGTAGTGTCCCTGTCTGAGTAGGACGAGCTCTGCTTCGACTGGGGGACAGAGAGGGAATGTTAGCTGCCATTCGGCCTATCCTTTTATAACTTGGGAACTGAGAGGTAATCCACTGATGGTGACCAGCATTAGACAGAGCTCACAGATACAAACAGCTCACTGCTACGAATACTACCGGTAGTACCACCTCCCTCTGTCCATCATTCCCTATGCCCCCCCGTTTTTCATAACTGTGTCTATCAGGCTGCTGTGTGGCCACTCGTCCGTGCCCAACAGTGTGGCTTTTCAAATTCGGCCCGCATTTGCTAGTGCTGTATTGGTTAAAGGAGTAGTAGACCTGAGCATGGCCATCACTCCCCGTCCACACTCCTTCTTATTCTCCTGTAGAGTCTTACTAAGTGACCGGTTTATGCCACCTTACACCTCTATCACAACATCATTGTGTTTTGTGCTTATTTGTGTGTGGGTTCGTACCATGGGGGACAGTGGAGTGTCCAAACTGGTCTCCGTCTTGCTGTCGTCTGCATCACTGTCCTTATCGCTGCCGCTGTCATTGACGAAACAAATCTGCAGGTTCATGCCACTTTGCAGCCTGGGGAAGGAAGACATGTCAATACTGTTCACTAAGAAAAGGAGGCCGGCTTACAATCATGCGTTGCTTCGATTATTGACCTCAAAACAATCAGCTAAGCATCACTGATGTGAAAGCATCTCAGTAACAGTCACGTTTAGTTTTCCTCGATGAACCCTTCTCTTACTCTGCCTTAAGTTTTAGAACGTCTGTGATGGGACCCTAACTGGGACCTTACTTCCGCAGCATTAATTGGTGTTTCTGTCTCACCCAGCCTCTCTCGCTCTAACTAGGGATGGACCCTTCAGGTGAATGGTTCCAGTTGGATCGATCTGGGCATGCTCTGACAGCTTTGGGCCTCATGAGACCCGAGTCCAGTACTATCAGGGTAACCCCACTCTGGATCAATGATCTGCTTAGGTAAAGCAGTAATCACAAACACATGTAGAGAAGACCTGATTGATTACACAGTCTGAACCAAATCAGTCCAGATGTATTCAGACTAATCTGTTTCAGAAGAAGGAGAGAAAATTCTATTTTTAGCGGAGAGGTTAATGGAAGTAGCCGACTTTTCTCTGCAATTAGGAAAGACAATGAGCATGAATTAGGTTTGATTAGCCTGCGTAAGTGAATTTGTTTCGTTTGAATAAGTTTGTATATACAGGTTGTATGTGTTAGAGTCCTGGAAGTCTCCTTCCAATAAGGTTAAGGGTAGAAGTGCATTTCGGGAAGTGAGAGACACTCGCAGAGAGAGAGGAAATGCCCCTCATTGTCAGAAGTGAAGTGAGGCTTCAGAGGGAAACCGTGTCTGTCCTGGAGAGAGCAGGAGGATATTTTGTCGGGGACGTGTCCCTAAAGAGTTCCAGGCGACAGACACTCTGCCAGGCATTAGAAAAGGTCAAATCTGACTCTGCAAGTGTTATGTTCAGTAATCTGTAATTTCACTGGTGACAGTATGCACAGAGACACATAAAGAGAGTGATGTCATTGCTTCTACGGAATGAGGACTTAGGTTGAAACTGATCTGGCATTTGTGTCCCTGTGTGTCATGCCTGCGTGATTGTATCTGTGTGTGCGTGTGTGTGTGTCACGCAAATTATGTATGGGTGTGAAAGTGCCATGTTTGTGGGTCATGCTTGCTTGATTGCATGTGTATGTGTATATGGGTGTTTGTCTTACTGAGTTGAAAAGGTCTCACGTTGATTGTAACCCATGAAAGATTTTATTCTGTGAGAATGATTGGCCCCTTTCTCATAAACAATCTAGGCTGTTTTGATCTTGGTTAGTCCAAATGAGTGTAGTGATACAAATATGTCTGTGTGTGTGTGTAAACGTTGTACTCTACTGACCAAAAATCCCCACAAGTTTAGTTAAACAAACAAAAACTTCATGTGAAGCAAAATGCTATTTTTGGAATGGGGTTGATTCTAGTTTTAAATATTCTGATTGTTGATTTATCTTCAAAAGAATTGTATTATTCGTCTCGGAGGCGAAACTGAAGTGGTGGAGTGAACCTGAGTGGGTATTATCGGAATAAGTAGTATGGTAAATCGTACACCTTTTCAAAGAGCTATTACCGTTTTGATTACACCTGCCAAATTTCTTCAGATCTAGAAGCGGATTTGGGATTGTGTAGGATTGTGTCAATCCCATGTGATAATTGCTATACGCTGACCAATCATGGGGGTAGTGAATCCTTGAATTTATTTAGAAAATATTACACTTTGTTTCCATCTGTCAAAGTTTTCCATTTGGTCCACAACATTAACTGTTATTAACCATATAAGAAAGCTGATAGTTTCATTGGCACAGTGTATGGCCCTGGAATAAATAACATATTTTATTAAAAACAAAATTGATGAGTATGAAGAAATTTGGAGACCGTTTAGTTATTATATTAACAACAGTCATTTTGGTCATTTCTTACAGGAGGTATAACTATGTATTGATATGTCTGGCTGGAGATGTAACTTTTATGTGTAAAGTATAGAAATGTGTATTTGGTTTCTGGGTACCTTGCAATATTTGCTTATATTTAGACACACTTGTGTATTTTACCTGGGTGTATTGTTGTATGGTAGAAGAAAGTGATGGGTTTTGTTTGTTTTTGTTGTTTATTTTTTTGCATTGGGGTGGGGAATGTAGTTGAACCGAAATAGTGTTTCTCTGTCAACTGTATTGTACAATCAAAATTAATAAATCCGTTGTTAAAAAAAGAAATCTGATAGTAGATGAGTGATATGATGCCATGACCACAATAGGAGATACCACAGTTTATGTTTGATTATTATGATCTTCAAGAAGTTAATGAACTCAATATGGGGAAAAACAATGTGAATGCAAAAAACAATATTTTTGATGTTAATAAGCTTGTCCTAATTTCTATATCACATAACATTGATATAAGAATAATGACCTACTGTATTTTACAATAAACATTAAGCAAAAAAAGAAAAAAAACTGTGTCTGATATTACCTACAATTTTCTTTGCAGTAAAAAAACAAAACTATTTACCCGTGTGAATAAATTGCATTGACGTATGAACATATTTTTAGAGCAAGAATTCACAGCCATTTAATCACTGGTGCTTCATTCCTGCAAATGTGATACATTTAAGAATTCAACCAATCATCTAAAATTATATTTCAGTAAATAAATGTGGGTGTGTATGTCAGTGTTTGCGTCAGGCTTAGTATGAGTTTATTGTTGACATTGTGTGACTGGATTAATATGATCGTAGTCATCACATGATGAAACTTACCGTGACGACAGACTGGGCTTGCCACTTTTGCTGCAGCTGGTATAGATACCAGGCCCATCGTCAAAGAAACTGCCCAGGGCCAACTTCTGTCGGATGGACTCCCTCTCATTCTTTTGGGCCTGCAAGCAAGAGTAAAGGAGGTTAGAAAAATGATGACATGGTTAATAATAGAACTGATGAGCAGCCACAATGTGCTGAGGAGGCAGAACTGAGAAAAAGACAGTTCTAGATTGAAACTATTCTCCACTAGGTGGTGCAGGTGTAACAGGGTTGGCTCCAACACACCGGGTCTCTGTCCTCTCATGATGACACTCATGAAGGGAAACATACAAGCACATCCCTAACCAATCAGCTGCCCTGACCCCTGAGCATGTTTCCCAGGATTTCTAGCACTGATCTAAGCAACAGTTGCAGAATTCACAGTGGGATGTACAGTGATATGTGCTGAGGGCTAGTGGATATGTGTAGGAGGCTAGGGAATATGTCCAGGAGGCTAGGGAAAATGTGCAGGAGGCTAGTGAATATGTGCAGGAGACTAGGGAAAATGTGCAGGAAGCTACTGAATATGTGCAGGAGGCTAGTGAATATTTGTAGGAGGCTGGTGAACATGTACATGAGACTAGTGAATATGTGAAGGAGGCTAGTGAATATATGCAGGAGGCTAGTGAATATGTGCAGGACGATAGTGAACATATACATGAGACTAGTGAATATGTGAAGGAGGCTAGTGAATATGTGCAGGAGGCTAGTGAATATGTGCAGGACGATAGTGAATTTGTGTAGGAGGCTAGGGAAAATGTGCAGGAGGCTAGGGAAAATGTGCAGGAGGCTAGGGAATATGTGCAGGAGGCTAGTGAATATGTGCAG
>JACXGM010018747.1:0-18986 GCA_016801145.1 Umbra pygmaea | reverse complement strand
AGTCACATAATAACATGGCTTTTTATTCTTGTTATAGCTATTGTAAATCGGATATGTTTGCTAAATTCGTGAAATTCTAAGCTTTCTGTACATATAAGCCATGTATATGCAGAGTTAAATCTGCACTTGTGAGCAATGATTCTATTCACCTTTGGGCCAACTCTCCCGCGGCCGGCATCGTGAGTTCTAAGAGGTTAAAAGATTTGTTAAATAAGTTAACGAATATTCGGTAAAACGGTAACGCTCCCGCATATGTTCATTTGGATACGAAAGCACATCGATACGTGGTCTTATCACCGCGAATAATATTTAATTATCTGTGATTCGACGCCCACTATGTCATCTTCAAAAGGGCACGCAATGCTCCATCACCTCTCTGAAACAAACAAACACTGGAACACAACCTGCTCTGGGGCAGGTAATGTTCAGAGAGTGAGTTGCTATGGCAACTTACATACCCTGGAAGTTACCTCCGTTTTTGCAGCCAAAAGCTGAGGTTATCCGCTTACTTAAGGCCCTTGCACACAGAATGCGTTTTTTCGTATTCGTCAGCCTAAAATATCGTCACGCACAGAAACCTTGCACACTGAGTCCGATGCGTATTTATAAAAAAATTGCTAAAAAAATGCTAAAAATACTAAATGAATTCGTCAAGCAGTGAGATTTTGTTGCCCTCTTTCTTCTTAAATAGAGAAAAAGAAATAGGAAACATTGGGTCCATCCAATCCTGAGATTGCGCAGAGAAGAAGGAGAGTTTAACCTCCTTATTAGAATAAAGGAGTCCCCAGTGCTCAGATACATAAAAGTATACATATAATATTATAGCACATAAAATAATGGTGTTGTATTGTATGCTTGTTTCAATGATGTGTGTGTGTAGGGCCGGGGGGAGACAAGCCAAGGCTCCGGGAAGAACAGCTCATTCCTCATATCATTGGCAGTCCTTTCAGTTTCGTTTTTTATTCAATCAAAGGTTTACATGTGCTCTCGATTGGAATAGAAAAGGAATAAACCCCCTTTTTCAATTAGATTGGAATTTTGGATGGATTAAGGTGTTTACTGTGATTGAGCCGCCAATTCGATTGATAATGGATTATTTGATATTATAAAATATGACCTGCATACAGCTGCTCTGTCTGCCCAGCGCTTCCGCCGGCTGTGTATATGTGACTGTGTGTGTATGTATGTCCATTCTGGATTAGTCGGTCCCTTGTATGGTGGCTCTGAATTGTCAAAATACCTCTCAAAATGCTGGCTATGGATGTGAAAAACACAGAAAATCGAACCTGATCCGATTGTTTTTCATTACAGATGAAAGTTTCGGAGGCAGTGTGCATGCATGATTGACATAACGTGAGGTCGTTTTCATTTTTTAACGTGCGAACAATTCGGATGCGAATTTCGGACTCTGTGTGCAAGGGCCTTTACCCTTAAAGGGAACTGCCTTGAAGTCTATAATTCTAACGGCAGTGTTGTGCTTTCAGGGAATGTCAACAAAGTACTTTTGCCTCGTTTCCACCCAAGGAACTTTCCCCAGGAATTAGGGACTTTAGGGTGTACAGTTCTTGTTCTATTTCGACCGCAGGGACCAGGGACTAAATAAAGTTTGAGGTACATTTTTTTCCCAGTTAAAAAGTACCTTGTCATTATGATATAGATTAATTAATGTGTTCTAGACAAATATGCCCATATTTATAACCATTCATGGTGGTCATTGATGGACTGCTTTGCTTAAAATCGTTTTTTGGGTTTGAGAAGGGATTTTAATTTGGGCAAATATAGTACGTATTGCAATATATTGCAGATATACTTCTGTAGGGGGAGAAATATGATTAATATGCACTAATGAATTTAATACATTAATAATGAATATTCCCTTTTCCCCCCGGAGGCAATGTGCTGAGTTATAAGCTATGGAAATGCTTAATATAAAGCGTAGAGAATGATCTTATTGATCTTATTGACCTCGTAGATATGTAATATCTATAAATCTGACTCCATGTGTTTATAAGTTAGCTGAGCGAGTTCACCTGGGCTCTAACAGGCGTTAGCTTGGAATCCACTAGATAGCTAACCTAGACACCCCAAACAACACTAAACATGACCTATGTTCGAAGCAAACCCGTCTTCGCTAAGTCCTCCTCAACCAGCTGGAGTCGATGTTGGCTCGATACTCAAACCAGGAATGCTTCCGGAAGCTGAATTGTTCAGAAGTATCGCGGTCAGTAAGGAATGCCACCTAATGGAGGTTGAACTTACTAACCATGCCGAATTGCCTCACATACCACTGAGTTTAGCCGGAGATCGGGTCTCCACTGGGGTAGGGAGGACACTTAGAGAACCAGTCAGGCTCGCTAGCGACGTGTGCGTGTGTTAGAACTAAACAGATACCAGTGTAATGTAGTTAAAGGATAGCAATGATCTCCCGAAATCTCCACCGGAGAAATTCTAGGAATAACTGAGGAAGTCTCTGCAGAACTCAGTATAAAATTAAATAACATTTCATTCCAGTTAAAAGAGCATACGAATACAACGCTTTAACCGGACAATGAAATACAAATTACATACGCGAAATAGTTAATGTACATAGATGTACGTAATCCTTAATTAACCAGATCTACAAGATACTAACCCACCCTAACCTAAACCCTATCGCACCAACAGCCCAGACCAAAGAGAGGTGTCACAAACCCTTAAAGGGACATTTACACATGTGTCAACAGAAACCAAAATGCAATACATTTGAATGTAAACACAAATATATATATATATATATATATATATATACATATATATATATATATATATATATATATATATACATATATATATGTATATATTAACCAAATGAGTCCATGCCCACTCCCTGTGAATGCTAGCCCTCCCTGGGCTGGGCGTGACAGTTGATCTGTTGGTCTTCACCCTTGGGCTTGTCTGTGTTCCAGTAAGGGGGTTTGCCCCCCTTCCCTGAATTTTATTTCCCCTCAGGAGCTCCTTTGTGTTAAATAAGTTGTGTGAGAACCAGCTGTCGAATCTGCCATATTCAGTCCTGTAAACATTATTATTCCACTACACTTCTGTCTCCTTTCTCAACCTTTCTTCCTCGTCTATCCAGTTTTTTTCTAAACTGTGCCCCAGATGGCTTTGATCATTTAATAGTAGCCTCCATACAGAACGGCAACCAGAAATGTTCAACAATGAACTGTCAACAGGCGTTCGACACTGACATCACTCACCCAGCGTCCACACCTGTCCTGTGCCAACCCAGTCTCTTGAGTCGTCAATAGCATGTCTCTCATAACAAATAAATATGTTTGGAATTTTATTTTTATAATAATTACAATAAAAATATATAAAGATTGATTGCCACCATATAAATTATATACATTTTTGAAGGGTGGGGAGGGGGAGAGGGGGCACCCCCAAGCAGATGGCACCCTAGGCGACTGCTAAGGTTACCTATGCCTAGAAACGTCCCTGGTTTGTTGATAGTTAGTTGAGGATGTGACTATCTGTAGAGCAGCTACAGATGGAATTTCGGACTCTCAAAATAAAGTGTAACCATCTTCTTTTAGTATCTTGTTCTTTTCTGCAACTATCAAAAATCTGTGTTTTATAGTGATGGATCACATTTCTTTATTAAATTATTGGAACACTCTAAAAAACAATAAAAAACAGGGCCCGGTTCCCCGATAACACTCACTCTTACATTGTCAACATACCATAGTTTGACTTGTACTGCGCTGCATTGATTTCTAAAGACTGCTGCACAGTGGCGGCGACTAGTGGCTTGAGCTCAAACAACGCTAAGAGAGAGCTTACGAATGGTCCAGGCCAACCTTACGAAAGTGTGACTTACAGAAGATATACTTAGAGTACGAACGTGTCGGGAACCATGCCATAAGGTTAAGAGACAGGTTAAGGAATAGGTTAAGAACTACTTAGCGATAAGAATGTTTTGGGGAACCGGGCCCAGTTCTTTATTTGTCCCTATAGGGGAACTCTTTTTATGGTTTCTAGAAGAACCCTTTTTGCTTCCAGTGAGAGCCCTTTGTGGATCCATAATATGCATATAGAACCTTTTCCACTGAGGATTTTTAATGGCTCCCAAAAAGGGTTCTATACAGTGGGGCAAAAAAGTATTTAGTTAGCCAACAATTGTGCAAGTTCT
The DNA here is from genome assembly GCA_016801145.1 of Umbra pygmaea. Taxonomy (NCBI): domain Eukaryota; kingdom Metazoa; phylum Chordata; class Actinopteri; order Esociformes; family Umbridae; genus Umbra; species Umbra pygmaea. Next base: position 14,815 of record JACXGM010018747.1, on the reverse strand, counting down.
CCCACTTAAAAAGATGAGAGAGGCCTGCAATTTTAATCATAGATACACTTCAACTATGAGAGGCAAAATGAGAAAAAAAATCCTGAAAATCACATTTCAGGATTTTTAATGAATTTATTGGTAGATTATGGTGGAAAATAAGTATTTGGTCAATAACAAAAGTTAATCTCAATACTTTGTTGTTTATACCATTTGTTGGCAATGACAGAGGTCAAACGTTTTCTGTAAGTCTTTACAAGGTTTTCACACACTGTTGCTGGTATTTTGGCCCATTCCTCCATGCAGATCTCCTCTAGAGCAGTGATGTGTTGGGGCTGTCGCTGGGCAACATGGAGGCTGGTGACTGGCTAGGCCACTCCAGGACCTTGAAATGCTTCTTACAAAGCCACTCCTTCGTTGCCCGGGCGGTGTGTGTGGGATCATTGTCATGCTGAAAGACCCAGCCACGTTTCATCTTCAATGCCCCTCCTGATGGAAGGAGGTTTTCACTCAAAATCTCACGATACATGGGCCCATTCATTCTTTCCTTAACACATATCAGTGTTAAGATATGTTTACACCCCCATGCTTCACAGTAGGTATGGTGTTCTTTGGATGCAACTCAGCATTCTTTTTCCTCCAAACACAACAAGTTGAGTTTTTACCAAAATGTTCCATTTTGGTTTCATCTGACCATATGACATTCTCCTAATCCTCTTCTGGATCATCCAAATGCTCTCTATAGCAAACCTCATATGTGCCTGGATATGTACTGGCTTAAAGGTTCAGTGTGTAATTTTTTGTGACATCTAGTGTTATGGTTTGCGAATTGTAAGCAGCGAGTCACTCTTGGCCTACCCCTCCTTTGCACACACAAAAGCTAAGCTACGGTGGCCGACGTAGTATAAAATATGACATCATCTGAGACAGCAGAGTAGATAGTCAAGCAATGCGGTTTCTTTATATAGAGATATTAAGAAATTATACTTACTTAATTATTCAGTAAAACCATGTTATTTTGAATGTTATTTTTACTTGTTCATCATTGTGTTAGTGTTTTATTTACTGATTTTACCTAGCTTGTTTCCATGCTAGTTAGTACAAGATAAGAAAAAAGTCGCTTTGAAAACATGTTTCTTTCATTAGAGCCTTCTATCTCGGAAAAGCCACACTGATGTTTAAGAGTGATTTTTGCCTGTGTCGCTCCCGTATTCGTCTGGCTTCATCATGCTTTTGAAATAACATTCCAACTAATGTTACATATTTTTTCTAACAGGGTACTAAAGGTTTAGCTGTATAATATCAGCTGTTATGCTGTAGGCTAATGTTATAGTTTTCCAGTAAATAGTACTAATCAGCTGATTGTCTGACAAATGTAACCAGCCCATTTCGCCCTACATAGCAAATCCATAACATAGCAATAGAGGAGAACCACATGAAACAATCCAACTACATATTTTTTTCTAACACGGTAGTAAAAGTTTAGCTGGGTAATATTGTTGTTATGCTGTAGAGTGTAGACTAACGTTACTGTTTTGCGGTCAATAGCACTAATCAGCTGATTGTCTCACGAACGTAACCAACATGTTTCTCCCCACATAGCAAAGCCATAACATAGCGAGGGAGAAGAACTAAGTTACATGCAACAATCCAACTACATATTTTTCACCACTGATAAGTGAAAAGTCACTTCTCACAGTGTCTATGGCTAGCTTCTAGCCAATGCTAACATTGTCAAACAGTTTTCATTTGCATTGCTAAAGTTGGAATACCTTACCTGTCCAGCAGAAAACAGGCAACTTCGGCATGTCTATGAATTTTTTTTCCCTCATTAGAGCCTCCCAATTGTCCAAAATTCCACTTATAATAAAGAAGAGCTTCTACTATTACCTAATAGTTAGAAACGTACAACATCTTCTGCTGCTGCTGTTGCTGCTTCTATTTCGGCTGCTTCTCTTTCAAGGTTGTGACAAAACGCGCTCTGTAGCGCTGTTTGTTCGCTGAGGGCTACGGTAGAAATATGACAACAAAATACAGCGACCTCCATATAAGGGGGTGCCCGCGGTTATGTAGATATAAATGGCTCATTCTAAGGTAATAATAACATAATGGTTCATTATATGAGGACTTTACACACCACTGAAAACATAGTTATGGATCTTCTATTGCATTTCTTTTAATAAATCCTCAGAACTATTACACATTGAACCTTCAAGCAGGGGGACACGTCTGGCACTGCAGGATTTGAGTCCCTGGCGGCGTAGTGTGTTATTGATGGTAGCCTTTGTTGCTTTGGTCCCAGCTTTCTGCAGGTCATTCACTAGGTCCCCCCATGTGGTTCTGGGATTTCTTGTTATCACTTTGACCCCACAGGGTGAGATCTTGTGTGGAGCCCCGGATCGAGGGAGATTATCAGTGGTCTTGTATGTCGTCCATTATCTTATAATTGCTCCCACAAAGTCACTTTGCACCTGCAAAGTCTTTTTTAGAGTTTATGATACAGAATGGATGTACTGACCCTTGGAGACTTCAGAATACACTGGCACTCTTTGAGTACTCTTTCTTCTCACAGGTTCATCACTCTTTTTCCCGCATTGACTATTTCTTTGTTGACAATCGGCTATTACCAGATGTTACTTCAGTGGACTACTTGCCCATTGTAATATCGGACCATGGCCCTGTAGCACTTGAAATTACCGTATCGCCAAAATCCTGTACTCCCCCTCGCTGGAAATGTAACTCTCTTCTCTTGTCCGATTATATATTTTGTAACTGTATTACCTCTGCAATTGATAATTTTCTTTATCACAATTAGATTGATTCAATCTCTCCTTCTCTCCTATGGGAGACGCTTAAGGCCTACTTAAGAGGCGTGATTATATCTTATTCCTCACACGTAAATAAAGGCCGTAGGGTTATAATAGCTGGATAATAAATATGCTCAGACTCATCCCCTGAATTATATAAACAACGTTTAAATTTGCATTCTGAATTTTATCTTTTATCTACAAATGAGGCGGAACATTTACTGTTGCACTCATGCTCCACCAATTACGAACACAGGGACAAGGCAAGCCGAACCCAAGATACTTCAAACTGTATGGTTTATGACCCTGAGGGGATCAATGACATCTTTAAATCCTTCTACTCCTTACTTTACACTCTGAGTCTTCTGCAAACACAGCTAAAATGACTCAGTTTTTTGATACGCTAGACATTCCCACTGTTGCCACGGAGGTTGCTGTTGACCTTGACTCTTCTCTAAGGCTTGAAGATGTGTTCGCCTCAATAAAAACTATTCAAAGCAGCAAAGCTCAAGGCCCAGATGGGTTCCCTATTGAGTGATTTTTTATCCAGAGCTAGCCCCCCTACTTTTAGCTATGTATAATGACACATTGGATCAAGGGTCTCTCCCCCAACCTTAACACAGGCTTCTATTACACTTCTTCTTAAAAAGGGTAAAGACCCAACTGCTTGTTCCTCATAAAGGCCACTCAGCCAATGTTGATTTTAAAGGTGCTATCTAAGTTGCTAGCTACCCGTCTGGAGGGGGTCCTTCCAGCAGTCATCTCAGAAGAACAGACAGGATTTATTAAGGGTAGACAGGCATTTGTCAATATTCAGATTATTTTCAATATTATTTACTCCAAACAGTTCTCCAGTTCTCCGGAGTTTGTGGTTTCACTCGATGCAGAGAAGGCATTTGATAGAATTGAGTGGGAATATTTATTTTCGGCGCTAAGGAAGTTTGGTTTTGGTAACAATCTCTGTGCATGGATTAGGCTTTTATATGTTTCCCCTCAGGCCAGTGTCTGCACTAATTATATTTATTCTGAATACTTTGCTCTGGAAGGCGGGACAAGGCAGGGCTGTCCGCTGTCCTTATTGCTCTTTGCCATTGCCACTGAGCCCCTTTCGGCGGCATTACGGGCCTCACCCACTTTTCAGGGTATCTCCAGGGGGGGAATTGAACACAAGCTGTTGTTATATGCGGATGACCTATTACTTTATGTCCATAACCCAGCTACCTCTTTACAGAGTATCCTCTCTATCTTGGAAAATTTTAGTTTGTTTTCGGGGTACAAACTTTTTTTTTAATATATGATGATATACAGACACAGAAGTGCATAGCAAAATTTTCCTCCCCATACCCCCCCCTTCCCCCCCACCCCCCCCCCCCATGTCAACACCACCCAACTCCCCCACCCCCAGACCCCACACAAAACATCCACACGAAAACACATCACACGGACATACATCTATATCTAATTTACAATGGTAAGATTAATACTAACTTGGTTTAAGGGAAATCTGTGGGAAGCCTCTGTTGACTGTTAAAGTATAAAATAAATGACTTCCACTTGTCAGAAAATTTAGAGTGAGATCCCTTCAAAGAGTACTTAATTTTCTCCAACCACAAAAAAAATAGGACATCGGTTAGCCACTGAGAAGCTAAGGGGGGTTGACAGGATTTCCACAATAGTAAAATCCTGTGTCTAGCTAATAATGTTGTGAAAGCAATAATTTCAGAGTCTTTATTATTTAATTTAATCGAGTTACCTGGGATTCCAAACAGAGCAATTAATGGGCATTTAGTCAGGTCAATTTTGAGGGCTTCAGACAGAGTATAGAATACTGAATTCTAGAAGCTATTCAGTTTTGGACAAGTAAAAAAAATATGGTATAGGTCACAGGGAGAGGAGTGACACCTGTCACACATATCCATCAGTGCTGGGTACATTTTGGATAGTCTGGACTTTGAGTAATGTACTCTGTGTATAACCTTGAATTGAAAAAGACCCAGACGGGCACACGAAGTAGTAAAACTTGTTGTTACAGGAACCAAGTAGTTACAGGAACGTAGTTATAAGAACAGTCCACTTCTAAACAGTTCTACTAACTACTCTCCCACAAAACCGGTTTTGGTATTTGCATTTGCACTGGCCAAGTGGCCATAGGAACTGGTAAGGGAGTGACGCAAGCACTGCAAAGGTCTTTTATAGTGTTGTCACTAGACTTTAGCATAGCGCCACATACAACAACATTTCACAGTTGAATGTTTGTAACCAGAGCTGCCAACTCTCACGCTTTTGCCGTGTGACACACGCTTTTGCCTGTTTTCACACCACTCACGCCACAGATCCAATTTCTCACACAAATAAATCAGTCCGAGGAGTGGCATCCAACCGAAGCCCTGCACACAGCACCAGTCGCTAACCCAGCACCTACGGCTAACCTTGAACTTCCGTTTTCTGGGTTTTGGGCCGAGTGTTTTTCAAAGCCCTTTGTGATGAGTGATGTTGTAAAACATGCTTTTTAAAATGGAAAGTAGTATATGGATACACATAAAATGAAACAAAGTTTATAACTGAATACATATTGTTAGTGCATGGGTTGATTACTGCGAATGCATACACTGTAGATGTCGGTTAAATGTATACTGTCCATATGTTCAATGTAGTATAATTAATTTCATAACAAAACGGAAAGATTAATTGGCCTTCAATAAAAAGTAATTCATTTAAACTTTTTTGGAGTGAGAACAGTTTTCCTGAAATTACGAAATGAAAATATGAAGGTTAACCATAAGGGTGGTGGGTCTGCGGTGCTGCAGATTATGTGTTTAATTTAGTTTAATACATTTCATAACGGTTGCGGTAACCTCAGCTTGTTTGAGTGCGAGATGTTTCCGGAAACATCGAAACGGAAGTTGGAGGGTTAGCCGTAGGTGCTGGGTTAGCCGTAGGTGCTGGGTTAGCCTTAGGTGCTGGGTTAGCCACTGGTGATGTCTGCGGGGCTGCAGCTGGATGCTATAGGGGTCCGAGACTTGTTTGTTCCTTTTTCAAACTCCCCGACAGTAGATGGCGCTGATGAGCGCTACTGAACCTTATGCGCTGCACCCCGAAGTTAGCGACAGAAGAAGAGATACCATTACCGCGAAAGACAACGGGAGAAGAAACGGTCGGTCACTACCTTGAGAATTCTGATAAGCTGAGACTCGGTATGTAACAATGAAATGTTGTCCAATTGAGTACTCACTAAAACTTTAAATCTTGAAAGAAATGATTTGTTTTGACGGGGTTCAGGAAGTTTGAGGAGGGTTGAGGAAGAAAGTTGAACATTGGGTTCACAACCAGGGCTAAACTCAACAGATTACTCGACGAGGGTGACATCACACTACAGCAAGTGGATTCATTCCATGAAGCTGTGTTGTGTTTCCTGACAAGTGCTGTGGACTATGCACTTAAGAAGCTGACACTGGAAGAGCCACTGATCAAACATGCAATATTTGTAGATGTACGGCAGAGGGCTGAAAGTGACATCAACGATGTCCTGTAATTTGTTGAAAGGTTTGTTTTTTCAACAAATTACTATTGATTATTGTCAATTATCTTAGCTAAAATACCCTGCGTTTTATGATGAGGTATTTTAACTACTAAACTGCACATTAGCTATTCTTATGTGGCTTCTCCTCAAATATGCGTATGAACTGCTACAGGTTGATGCCAATATACCTAAAACTTAACAACTTGTAACTCTACTTTCATAAATAGGTTTCCCCATCTCTTCTGGGTGAGGAGTTTCTACATTTTCAGACCATGCCAATGATATCTCTGCAGGACAAAACTGAAATGAAAAGCTTCTGGGCTGAAATGGCAACCAGGAAACACAAGGTAAAATTGTTTGTTTGTTTTGTCTTTCCTTTTGGCAGTATGTTTTTCCAATGTGTTTTGGTGCATTTTCCATAGTTGACAGGAGCCAAAGAATTTGAGAGGCTTGCTGCCGTCGCCAAGCTCGTCCTGGTGTTGCTCCATCCAAAACGCAGAAGCTGAGAGGGTGTTTTCAGTTGTGCGACTGAACAAAACCAACAGAAGAAACAGCCTAGCATTGGATGGCACCCTGTCCTCAATAATGACCATAAAGATGTCTGGAGCCCTGCTTCAAATGGGAGCCCCCCTCCGATGTCATCAAGGCCTCCAAGAAGGCCACAGGCCAGTATAACCATGCCCACAGATCAAAGACAAGCACTTTAACCAGCTTCTGATCTGCATACTGATACTGATTATGCCTCATTTTGTTGTTATTTTTGTAATGCATTAATCTATTTCATGCTTGGAAGTTGTACTGTTTATGTAACGGAGTTAACATCCTACCGTGAAGCTCACTCCACAGCTAGCTTGAAATGTCGCCGAAGAGCTATACAATTAGTACCTTTTGTATAGCTCCCTCGGTTGGTACGTTGTCAAGCAGGGCTGTAATGTGTGTTGCGGAGCAGAAGGCCGCGGGTTCAAGACCAGTCAGAGGACGTGGTGAACTGTTGTGCAGGCTGCTCGCAATATTACGTTACAGTCCCTCTCTAAACACAATGCAGAACTATAGGTTACAGTGGTGCCGTTAGACCCGTCGTCCGGGGTAGGTCGCTGTGGAGCGAGTTTAGAAGGGGTGAGTGTAACGGAGTTAACATCCTACCGTGAAGCTCACTCCACAGCTAGCTTGAAATGTTGCCGAAGAGCTATACAATTAGTACCTTTTGTATAGCTCACTCGGTTGGTATGTTGTCAAGCAGGGCTGTAATGTGTGTTGCGGAGCAGAAGGCCGCGGGTTCAAGACCAGTCAGAGGACGTGGTGAACTGTCGTGCGGGCTGCTCGCAATATTACGTTACAGTCCCTCTCTACACACAACGCAGAACTATACATTACATTTATATACTTTTAAGCACTTTGTTTGTTGCACTTAGTTGTTTCTGATGGACCATTAGTGGACTTGAAGAACAATGTCCCTCCCTAACTAATCTTTTGTCGTTTTTGGCTGAACATAAATCATTAAGTGCTCTTAAGAATACAATTATTCACAACATGGGTTAGGTTTTAGTAAAAAAATTTATTAATACCATTCTAATCAAAATATCAATCAACCTACCTAGGTCAAATTAAACACTGGTCTATGAATGAGGTTTTGTGGTACATAGGCATTTAGACACACAATAGTTTTCTGGATGAATGTTATGTTCAAATCTAGAAGGCTGTACAAGTCATGATGCCGTACATGAATCAGAGTAAGTTCAGGTATTGCACATCTTTAGAAGACTACTCAAAAGTCCACTAGAATGCAGGAAATCACATTACTTAATCCAAAATTTCCTGGGGATGGACCTTCAACTATGTCTGCTTCACAGAATGTAACTAATATTTTTCATCTCCACTAGCTGCCCCTATCAACAGCTTTGGGCCTCTCCACAAACCACCAGATCAAATTAATTCAAATTCTCTGATATCTGAGCCAACAACTTCTGTGGCTGCGTGCGTGGCATAATTTTGGTCACCCCTGACAAAATCTCACTCCAAGGTTTTTTGAAAAGTTGGCAGGTATTTTGTAACACTGGGAGTATGATTGGAGATAAGTGTGTAAATCATCTTATGTATGCGGATGATCTGGTTGTTTTCAGCCCAAGTAGCTGGGTTCTTTTAGTGGCTTTCTGTTTGTATGTTCAGATTACGAGGCTGAAACCGAGTGTTGTGTTGATATGTCCTCATAATGGAGTTCGAAAGGCAGCGTTTAAATACTAGGCTGGAGTCATATAAATTGATTAGCTACTTAACAGAGAAAAACAGAAGACGAAGGCTCCAGTACAATATGTAATATACAGACAAACGAAATGACAGGCGTGATTTATAAGTTGGACCAATCAACATAGAGCTAGGAAAAGGGAAAGACCATCCTCAGGAGTAGGATCTGAAAGTGCAATAGGAACTGCGGTGCGAGGAACTAAATAATCCCCAAATTTCTCCTGTCGGAATAAAAGAAAAAAAGAGTTATAGGAACTTTATGTTCTAGGAACTGCAAAAATCCCTGCGGTCGGAAAGCAGTTTTTTGTTACAAACACAGCGAACTGAGTTGTACTTGGTGAGACCCGAGCCGTTCTTTTCTATCGTCATGCACACAATTTCACTGCCTGCATGATCCACTCCCCTTTCGACATCACGTGAGTAGTGAACATTCTGAACAAGTCAGTCATTGAGAAAAATAAAATAAAACTCAGTCAATGAGAACAGCACGACTACAATACAAAGACATGCTATGTCGACTTTAAAAAAAGAAAATGAGCCAAACTCGAAAACTCAGCAGTGCTTGGATGCGATTTACCAATAAAAGAAACGACAAAGCAAAGTGCATTCTTCTTACTATTCTTAAGTCCTTGTATGAAATGTTCTGTAATTGTTTAGCTACCTGATTTGTGTAGAATTTGTTTAATACAACAGTTATTTTTTTTGTTTTTACTGCAACAATAAAAATAATTCTAATATGTATGTAAAGTGAAGCATGAATTAACATTTCATACATAGGATGACAAAGCAGAGGGATATGTCGTCACATTGTGTAACGATTACAATGGAAATCATTTACATTAGGTTATATTGGCAATATAAGAAATCTAGTGCTGCTAAAACTTGACCTCACATGCGTAATTAAATTATATTGTTGAGATGTCTGTTTAAATCTGCTCCAAATCATACCCTATCATTATCCTAGCGATTATTTCATAGATGAAACAAGTCCCACCCCCCAGAAAAACAAAGATAAGCTGTTCTTTTGTAAAGGAACAGAGCCATAAGATCCAGCTCTTTTCAAAGAGCTGTAATTCCCATTGTGAAATTCCCACGCTGGTTTAAACCACAAGTGACCACAACTTTTCAGATTTTACCGTGGTGTGATGAAAACATTGCAATGAAAAGCAGTGCACCCAAAAAAATCATTGATATAGTAAATGTGTGTTATTTAATCTATAATTTCATTGTTGAGTTACCATTTCTTCAACATTATAACACCTTATCATTTCTACTACAATAATATTGTTACGCCTAGTGGAGGATCCAGACCACTTCTCTCTCTCTCAGGAATATTAGGACTTCATCGAACACCTCCAAGCTCAGGAGCGAGTGATGCGTAATTACGCACACCTATTTCATGCGCTCAACTGTTACAGATTATGTTTCCTGCTTATGTAAATAAGATGTTAGGTTTGTGTTAGTCTTTTGTCAGGTATTGTCATGTTTTCATGTCGTTTTTGTGTTCCAGCATGTTGGGCATTAGGATTGCCTTTTAAGTCCCGCTAGATTAGAAGTATGACCTAGTTTTCCATTTTTTAATAGATACCTCAGTTTGTTTGTTGTATTGATTAGATGATGGACATCAATTGAAATACACGCTTCACTTTTCCACATTTTGTTATGTTACACCCTTATTCCAAAATGGAAAAAGATCTGATTCAAACGTGGGAAAAACCGACGATCATTGAAAAGTATGATTCATGAAACTGTCATACCTGATTCTGAGTGTAAATTTCATTGCAGCTGGATGTTTTTGAAAAAGCTGCGGAAGCAAGAATGCAACCCACCTGTCCTTATTCACATATGACATGAGGATGGGAACAGTGGACGGGCGTATAAACATGCTACCCACATCCCAGAGATTGTGAGTTCAAATCCAGGAGGCACCTAGGAGGTATTCTTACCAGATGCTCGAACAATCTCAACTGGCTTCTTTCTACGTGAAGGAGCAGCGGGCCTACTCCAAGTTCCTCATGGATGACTGAGCTTCTCACCTTATCCCTAAAGGAGGTACCAGTAACTCAGACATAGCTCTCGCTTTGAGCGTACAGAGTTTGGATGGCCCTGAGAAGAGACCCCCTCATCCCATACTCCCGCAGCACTTCCCACAGTATCTCCTGGTGTACCTGGTCATACGCCTTCTCCAGATCCCAAAAAAAACATGTGTAAACTGGATGGGCATACTCCTAGGCCCCCTCCATGATCCTTGAGAGAGTAAAGATCTGGGCCCGTATAAATCAAAGTGCCATTTTAGTCTTAAGTGCTAAGAATTCAAAAAATGTAGCCCTACCCTCAAACTTAAGTATAAAAGCAAGTTATCAAATTTCTTAAAGCTAAGAATCACTTTTACTCTGCTAGTTATTTAAGACTGCTCGTGAGGTCTCTCAAGTGGTTAAGAGTTGCAGGTGGGGGCTTGTGATAGCACTGAGGAGACAGAGATGTGCGCAAATCTTTTAAGAGAGAAGAATGTATTTCAATTGTTTGACGATGCACAGTTATTTAAACAGTAATTTTTGGACAGAGCAGGCATCATCTTCATCAGCGACTGAGTGAGGGACGTCATTTCCTCAGTGACTTTAAGCAGCAATGCATTTTCAGATTAACTGAATGTGGTGATGATGAATGTGTTTCCTTGCAACAGTAAAAATGCAGCAATGCAATGCTGATGATTTGGGTCATCACAACCATCAATAAGCCGAATTATCATGGAAACAATTATTGCACTTACAGTGCCTTGCGAAAGTATTCGGCCCCCTTGTACATTTCGACTGTTTGCCACATTTCAGGCTTCAAACATAAAGATATAAAACTGTAATTTTTTGTGAGGAAGCAACAACAAGTGGGACACAATCATTAAGTGGAACAAAAGTTATTGGATATTTCAAACATTTTTAACAAATAAAAAACTGACGAATTGGGTGAAAATTATTCAGCCCCTTTACTTTCAGTGCTGCAAACTCTTTCCAGAAGTTCAGTGAGGATCTCTGAATGATCCAATGTTGACCTAAATGACTAATGATGATAAATAGAATCCAACTGTGTGTAATCAAGTCTCTATATAAATGCACCTGCTCTGTGATAGTCTCAGAGGTCCGTTGAAAGCACAGAGAGCATCATGAAAAACAAGGAACACACCAGGCAGGTCCGAGATTCTGTTGTGGAGAAGTTTAAAAACAGATTAGGATACAGAAAGATTTCGCAAGCTTTAAACATCCCAAGGAGCACTGTGCAAGCGATAATATTGAAATGGAAGGAGAATCAGACCACTGCAAATCTACCAAGACCCGGCCGTCCCTCTAAACTTTTATCGCATACAAGGAGAAGACTAATCAGAGATGCAGCTAAGAGTCTGTCCAAAGGACAACAATGAGTCATATACTGCACAAATCTGTCCTTTATGGAAGAGTGGCAAGAAGAAAGCCATTTCCGAAAGATATCCATAAAAAGTGTTGTTTAAAGTTTGCCACAATCCGCCTTGGAGACACACCAAACATGTGGAAGAAGGTGCTCTGGTCAGATGAAACCTAAATTGAACTTTTTGGCAACAATGCAAAACATTATGTTTGGCGTAAAAGCAACACAGCTCATCACCCTGAACACACCATCGCCACTGTCAAACATGGTGGTGGCAGCATAATGGTTTGGGCCTGCTTTTCTTCAGCAGGGACAGGAAGATGGCTAAAAATTGATGGGAAGATGGATGGAGCCAAATACAGGACCATTCTCTATGTTATTGTTAATCTGTTAATCCAACAAGCACTTGGATACTATCATAATTTAGAGAGATAACAGCTGTGTCCAGAGGCTTGTGCCAAAGCTCCACACATAAACTGACATCACATAACAACAAATGAAAACCCCAGTACCTGGTACTGGAATACAAATAAACCTACCGTATATATCCACTTGAGTCTATACAGAATTACCAGGAAATTACATCCCTACCCTGGGATGTCATTACAACAGGTCTGGAAATAAATGCAAAAACTACAGCAAAACAAAAGCTTTTCTGGTTTTACTATTGTTAGGTATGTGTTTGGGTTAAATTATCATTTTTAATAAACTACTGACATAATTTCTCCCGAATTCCAAAAATATTGTAATTCAGAGTAATTAGGGACTGTTCGGAATTCATGGAATGGACCACCGGAGGAAAATTGAGGAGGGTCATGACTTTTTATTCTTTATTGAGGGGAGGGTCATTTAAAGTATTTTAGGTCTGGTGGGGGGCTCACCCAACTTTTGCATTCATGAAAACAGCAACATTTTAAAGTGGCTTGTTTGGTGCATATTTTTCCATGTAGCTCTCGCTTGTCTGAGAAATTGAGTTTTGGATAATGTTCAGCTTCGGCAGCTTTACCTATATGCTAAAATATAGAATGACTGAGGAAGCCTAGTGATGAGTCCATAGCAACCAGTTTATGTATTGAAATTTGTTATTTCCTGGCACGAGCACAGACAGACCTCAATAGGGGCTTGAGCCCCTGCCCTTTTCCCCTTAGACTCAAAAGTGCCTTCTTGGCTAATGTTATATTTTTAAATAATATTTTAATATTTTAATACTATAAGATTCTATACCATTCACATTCTCTAAAATGCAATTGTCATATATTTATGGGCCCTCCTCCAACCCCTCTTAGAAATGGTTTGTTCCAACTTTACCTGTCCAAAGATAAAAATTATTCTTACATACTACGGTGAGTTTGACTATTTAGTACTCAGCAGTGCTTGTGATTTTAGATACAAGTTTCCGGCTAGCTGGACTATTTATATTGTACAACTTTTAAATGAGTAGCAAGCAATCTACAACTTGTGTTACAATATATTATTCACGGGACAGGAGAACGTAGTTTGCGACATACAGAAGCATGCTGTCTGCACATCACACTGAAAATGAACAATGAACAGCGGGCTTTTCTCAGCTGATCTGGGTAGCTATCTTCATTAACAGGCTCTACTGAGCTCAATTTTAAGAGTTGATACACAAGTTACACATCGTTTAAAAGCTGAAGTTCCCGTTATGATTGGTGCATACAATTCAAAAAATGTTTTGTTTTGAATGTGACTAAATATTAAAGTGCAAGTTGCACAGATAGGATAGCTGTCCAACAGGCAATCCCTGGTATTTCCAGAATCAGATTATTCCATATGCTATAAATTATTGTTTAGTTGGTCAATATAATGTGGGCATTAATCAACACTGCCTTTGTCTATCCTCTGCAGAAAGTGCTGCCAGCCAGTCAGAGGCAGGTACGGTAGTGCAAGACAGAGTAAAAGCACTGTAGCAGTCAACAAATAGCAGAATGAAACAGGATAAAGAGGTAAGGCAAATGAGTAGGAAAGACTGGTCAATACTTATCACAACTGTAACTCAGTAACTACTTTGAAATAGCTTTTTCTAGTTTTGTTCTGTATAGTTTGGGATAAAATAGCTTGGCATAGCTTTTCAATTATTTAGAGACGCGATGTCAAAAAAAAATCTGGTATTGGAAGACGAGGACTGCAGGCACTGTTCAGATCTTAATAATACCATAATATTATTAATATCAATATACTGTATTTAAGATGGGGCCCCAGACATATATTTTCATAGGGGCCAAGATTAATTGCATCAACTGTGAGTAAAATGACTGAGAATGCCATGTTTACTTCTTAATTAAGGAACACAAATGCATTGTTAAAACAACAAGATTGTAGTAGAATAGTCCATATGAATTAATGGTCGCCTTGTAACATTTTTTATATTTTACACTTTAGTAATTTCATGTATGTTCATATCCAGAGGGACTAACAGTGAATACAGCGACATCCACGTGGAGCAATGTAGGGTGTAGTGCCTTGCTCAAGGACACAATGACATTTGGCACAGTCAGGTATGGGAATTGCTTAAAAGTCTGACTCCATATCCACTGAGCAATATGACCCTGTGTCATCTTAATGCAGTTTGTCTATTCTATCCTACTCATAAGTGATTGGTTTGATCAACTGAACGCAGCCTGACTGAATTACATCACTTTAAGTTTTTTAAAGGAATAGTGTGTTAGTGGAAACTGAAATAGGTCCAAGTTCAGAACATAGTGTGTGAAAACGGTTTTGTGGCAACATAAGGAAATGGGAATAATGGACACTTGGAAAGGTGTGTGTGTGTGTGTGTGTGTGTGTGTGTGTGTGTGTGTGTGTGTGTGTGTGTGTGTGTGTGTGTGTGTGTGTGTGTGTGTGTGTGTGT
>JACXGM010018746.1:0-11671 GCA_016801145.1 Umbra pygmaea | reverse complement strand
GAAACAGGAGCGCAGGTTCAATAGTGCGCACACACGCACCCGAACCACAGAGTAATGTATAGGTTTGCTCTAGGGCCGGTGGCTCTGTCTTGTGTAAGCGGAGTGGGGTGGGGGACTACACACCAGAGCAGGCTTAACATAATTATGGCATGCGGGGTTCACCACGATATTGCGCTGGAGAACGTGCTATTCAATGTAGATCCGAGGCCACATCAGCCAGCTCTATGAAGGAGATAGGATCTTATTCTGAGCTTTTAATATAGTAAGTGCTATATTGGGTAAGAAAGCTACTTAAAAAATACAACGTGGAATGTTTAATGAAAATAATTCATTTATTTGAAATACACTTCAGGTTCTCGTTAATCGCTTTCAATGTCTATAGCAGTAACCTCAGTCAACACCGCATTTTACTTGAACAATCAACGCCTGATTTTAAGCTTCGAAATTAAACCAAGCGGTTGGCCTGCACCTGAGACCTGGGCGTCTTTATTTTATCTCAGAGAAAATCAATTTCTTTGCCGGATTTTGCTTATCCATGTCGTAAATTCTAAGGGCGAGGCCCCTAATCAATGCATATTTGTGGGCGTGTTATGTAAATTACGATGGTTTTTAACCGTCTGATTTATCAACAGCCGCTCATTCGTACGCTGGAATTGGAGTGATACGAAAGATTTGTAAATCACACCTGGGTCTCGTCGTAAGATGATTTCTGCGCTCAAATCTACACTGGTTTCTACGCACGTTTGATAAATGAGGGCCATTGTGTCTGATAAACTATAGAGCCAAAAGTATTTGGACACCTGACCATCACACCCAAATGAGCTTGTAGGACATCCCATTCCAAAACCTTTGGGTAATAAAATGGAGATGCCCACTCTACAACAGCCACCACTCTTCTGGTAAGGTTTTTCACACGATTTTTGATTGTGTGTGGGAATTTGTGCCAATTCAGCCAAAAGAGCATTTGTGAGTTCAGGCACTTTTTTGAAAGAAAACGCCTGACTCGTAATTGGTGTTCCAGTTCATCCCAAAGGTGTTCAATGGAGTTGAGGTCAGGGCTCTGTGCAGACCACTTGAGTTCATCCACACTAAACTCGTTGAACCATGCTTTCTGCAGAAGAGTGCAGTCATGCTGGAACAGGAAAGGGCCTTCAAACTGTTGCAAATTGGAAGCACCCTAAAATGTCTTTGTGTCCTATAGCATTAAGATGACTCTTCACTGGAACCTCACCCAGACCATTACACATCTTCCACCATTAGTAGGGGTGTCCACGTACTTTTGGCTATATAGTGTTTTTTCTTTACACTCGCTATATGTTTAATCAAAATGGGTGGCAGAGCTCTCACAATGCCTATGTACAATTTGACCACTCGACACAAATGGGTCACTGAAACTGCTTAAAGGTCACAAATGTATTATGTTTACTTTGGTTTTGCTGTTTGTACTTTGCTATTTTGAACAAAGTTACGGTGCATGGAAAGGGGTGTGTTCAAGGGGTGTGTTCAAAGTTATGAATTAACATTGCTGTTGCTCCACCATCATCTCTGTGAATGAGAGGTGAATTTGATTGACAGACCAACACTAATTCAGAGAGATAAAAGTGAAAGGTGCAAAATAAGACAATAAATAAATAATAAAAAGTACAAGGTGCAGATCTTTAGAGTGAATTGTGTAGGTAGATGTACAGTTAGTGCAACAGAAAAAAATTTTTTACACTTGAGTAAGAACTGTGCAAATGGATATTGTGCAAATGACAAAGAATAAATATGATGCTGTACAGATCAGTGTATGCAAAAGCACCATGCGGCAAAACTAAGGAACTGGGTCAAGAATGGGCAGAGATAGTGTGTGTGTGAGGGGAGGGTCAACATGTGCAGTGATCAGACAGAAGCTCTGATACTCGTGATTTAAATTTACATTCTCAGGAAACTATTTTGAAAACCTAAATTACGTTATATGCCAACATTTTTAGTGTGTTTTTACGTTTGAACTGCACGTTTTGTTATTAGGCTATATTTGTACTTCAATTACGTTGCTTCGGTACATTTCGTTTAGCGGATTTGTGCGAGAACATTCCATACATTCCATAGCGTTCGAAATTATATTGCAACATTCACAGTTAAGGTTAGGTAGGAGGATAGTAACGGTTAAGGTTAGGCATGGGGTTACTAATGGTTAAGGTTAGATATGACGTTACTGAGGTTAAGGTTAGAATTAAGGTTAGGGTTAACATTACAAAAACCAACAATCGCGTGTCTGCATGACGCAAGCAATGTAGAACAAAACACACACAAAGTGCCGGTCTGGATTTGAACTCGCGAACACTGGCATGCAAGTCGTGGATTTATACGCCCATCCACCATCCCCGACCTCCGCCCTAGCAAAAACTATGCTATTTACATGCTACGTCATGATCTTCATATGTTCATATTGAACGTTTATTCGAGTGTTCAATTTAGTTCCCTACAAACGTAATTGACCCTCTCATACATTCATATTTGACATATTTCGGTTTTACAAAATAGTTCCCTCAGAACATATTTAATGTGATTTAGGGCTGGATTTAAAAGAGGTGACGGAGACGCTATTCACGAGTTTCAGAGTCATGAGGTTTGTTCCAGTAACATGCTGCTTCGAACTGGAAGGAGCTTCGGCCAAAGGGGGTATGAGCTTTTGGGGTGATTAGGGAGATGTACCTGCTCAAGTGCAGGTTACGGGTGGGTAAGGCAATGGTGAGAAGAGAGTTCAGGTACAACTTCAAATGGTTCAGTATTTCTTTTGGGTGAAAAACTTGACCACGTGAAAGGACTTTTGTGCTTTGGGACAAATCAGTCTGATGGCATTATATTTTTAATTGCTGAATAAGTACACACTCACACACACAGAGTGGTGTCATATTAGTCTTGTCTGCCCCCGTCTTTATCCTGAAAGGTCATTGTCATTAACATTGAGGCTAAGCTTGACGGATATACTTCCTTGTCCTGAGATCCTTTTCATTCTCAATGACACTCAAAGAACATGTCATGACACCTTGGTTCTCTCGAAATTAACATGCAGTGTACCTGTACTTTTCAGGGCTTTATCCATAAATAAATTAAATAGAGTGTGCATATGCATGGTAACATTTTAAAGATTTGAATATGCTTTATCATTTTGCCCAATAAAGTAATTTAACTGCAATTATGTGTTTCACTAGATTTCAGGTTCAATGAGGGATTTAGTATTGCTTTCCATTAGCATTAATAATATTTCAGACAAAGGAAATAATTCAATGGGAAACTATCCCTTTTAAATACTGTATCACCTAAAAGCAATTTGTAATGAAGTGGTAACACAAGCGACACAAAGGAGGTCTCCGACCTTCAAACCTTTTACACGTGGCATTCAGAAAAACTTGAATAAATCAGACTATTGAACTTTGGCGGAGGAGGGAAGAGGTCGATATGAAGACACCAGCATCTTTGTTCAGGAAGTAGCTTGGAACCGGAGCTCAGGCAGGGAAATCTCAGAGCTTGCGCGCCCACTCTGGTGTGGTCACATTGTTTGCTTGCGGTTTCACCGGACACATAATCAATTGCATTAACCTGCTTGCAGTAACAATAAATGGAGGCCTAATAATAGACAACATCCCATTCCGCACCAGGAACTTTGATTGAAGGAGTCAATCCGTTGTCTGCTGACGCGTTCCTGTGCACCGCGTTTTCATCACACGTCCCCTGTGTTCCCTGAGGCTTCCAGGAAATACGTTCAAGGACGCTCTAACAAAAGAGGCCCGCCAGCCGCAATGCAAATGGCCAGATTACAACGGACCGACCAATCAGGCATCAGTGCTGTCAGCGCAGGCCTCAGGGACCAACTAACCGCCATTATATCAATCTGTCTTTCTTCAAAAGCAATTCCAGCACATCAATAATGTGTTATTAGACACAGTGCGTCTAGAGGAGCGATCGATGCTCATACATTTCTGCTTTTGTTACTCGTCGTGATTTTTTTTTCTTCTTTCTGTCCTTTTGTCGTTGACTCTGGAGAGGTGGTGGGCAGTGTTTACCAAGGCACCTGTTTTTAGCATGCAAGTGTCATGTGTTTATGTTTGTGTGGGTTTCATAAGATCTACGATAAATCCACTAATGGAGACTAACGTCATAATGACAGCAGGCAGATCATTAGTGACTTCTGTTGGGAAGGTGTGTATTCCAAACCAGAGGAGAGAAACAGCTGACGGTTTGTGTGGGTGTCATTAACTGTAGTGTCAGCCCAGGTAAAGCCAACCACAAAACAACATTCTGACTGGCTCTCTGTACACCCCTTTTATCTGATCCAGACATTTCAGGCTTTCCTTCATTCTGAGGACTTGTGGTGTCCATGTACCCAAACTGACCTTCAGAATTCCATCTCCAGAGCTGTCTAATGGCCCTGACAAGAACTCACTGTCCTTTATTTTACTCTCTGACAGAGAACTACAGAGAACCTATTCAAACATAGGCAGATAGAGTAGAAATGTATCGGAGTGAACAACAGTCTTTAACAGTCACTTATCCCATTTTATGTTTTTTTGTGTTTGTTTTTGAAGTTCAGAACATTTCCTTCAGCTAGGCCTTGGAACATCGCTGTTCATTTAGGCTCTTTCATCCTGTAGGATTATGCTAACATCCCAGTTGTAATTAACCTGATTCAGTCAACTAATTATTGGAATCAAGTGTCCTAGATCAGTGTTGGAGGGAAAACCTACTGGACATAAGGTCTCCTGGCTGCTTTGGAACCCCTTTTATCGCTGTAGCAAGACAATTCCCACTCAGCCTTTATACTACATCGGCACCCAATAGAGTAAACGTGAACGTTTATGGGAAAGCCTGCTTCTCGTTTACTTCTCTGCCTCTCCCTCTTCCTCTCCAGCTTCCCTCTCCACTTGGCTGCCTTCTGAATTGCTTCTTTTATCTGCTCTCATTCCATCTGTGATGACCTCAAAAACGTCGACCATTTCATTCCTCATTACCTCAGCAATACGACCACACCGTGGGATGGCTGCTATCAGACTACTTATTTCCAGGCTCAACTCGAAGGCCTTTTAGTGCTCTCCTAGGTGGATTTTATCACACAATAACACTCACTGATGACTCTGTCAATGGCTTCTCTGAGGGCATGGCTAGGAGTCTAACTTTCACTTCCTAAGGGACTAGTCAAAATCTAAACCAGTGCATTTTAGGATGTGTGGGAAATCAAATGAAAGTGTACCAAATAAAAACAATATTATAGTAAGCATTATAAAGTGTATTGCAACTGGATGTAACTGTATTTAGAAATACTATTAAATAGCATTTTTTATATGACATACATTATTTTTTCATTGTGCTAACGTTGTTAAACTGTTGTAATATGATTTATATTGCTAGGGAGGAATCCTCTACGAAATGAACCGGTGAGGGACACACGAGCTACACGCGTGTGGTGTCAGAGCTAATGTACTGGCATCTATAGTGCTGTTAAATTATTCCTTCCAATGAGAAGACAGCCTGAACCTGTCCTGGAATTGCTTCCAGAGTTCTGCACCACACCAGCCCAGCTAACTTGCTATCCCCTCCTTGGCCCGAGCAGTATGACACCAGGCAGCCACGCTCCAGCAAACTAGTAGGCGACCTCCAGAGCGAAATCTCCAGCACTGTACTTTCGATGAAGTGCAATTTTCCAAAAGTTGAGGGTAAAAAATATCCCTCAAGGTAATGAGAGGGAGAAATGATGTCTGTGAGTACAAGGTTGCTCTACCCGAGCCAACTTGGACTTAATGGAGGAAGGGAGATAAAGAGAAGCAAGCAGAATGGAGGGAGAGAAGGAAGGGGAATCAAGAAAGTGAGAGAAATTGGCAGAATATGAAACGGGACCTCAGCAGGCTACTAATGGCAGAGATGGCTACCCAATGTGATGTGGGAGGCAGGGTCTTAATGCTGAGCTGAAGACCTGGGATGTTTTGATTTGCATTTTGGGACGGCATGGTAACCTGGTGGTTCTAAGATGAAAAAGCCCTGTTGTTCCATCTGCACTACAGCAGGTTAAAGAAAGAATACAGCTCATATAGCTGGCAGTGCCTTCTGGTAGAAGATATGGTCAGCACATGTACAATGAATTACAAGTTCCTTAATTAGTATGAATGAAGGAGAGAGGGAGAAATATTTTTGGTTGATTTTAGAAGAATGTTTATCGATCCACTCAATGTACATATAAACATGATAAAATAAAAGAGAGTAAGAAGAGAGAGCTGTTCTGCCCAGTCACAGAAACATAATAAGTGCATTAGGCTACACTGTATGTGAAGTAGTATTGCTCTTAGAAATCACGTTAGGTTGACTCATCTAGCTCCTGTTAAAACCGCAAGGAAAGTAAACATTAGTGTTTCTTGTCTTTGTTAAAGGAATGCTCCAGATTAAAATAACGGTGTGTCTATTTGCACCCACGGTACGAATAGCCGAGGCCACACAGCTGAGCTATTCACACCCTGTGACGTAACAACTAAAACATGTTGCTCGCGTGCACCAAAATCACGGCCGACATTCTTCTTCCTTGACAGCAGAAACTGCCATATTAAGAAAGTTATGTCTCTAAAGTTTATAACAATTGAATTTCTAGTGGGAAATTTATACTATAGTTGTGCTTTCTGTTTTCAGTGAAAGCATACAACCGTTAGTTTGTTAGTTAGTACCAATTTTTGTATACAGTATGGTGACCTAGCTACTGATGCTTAAAAACACCAAGTGGTCAACGGTTGTGATACATCCATAAGATCCGGTAGGTGAGTGGTTAGAGCAGTGAGCTACGGACCGGGACTCGAGTCTGGGTTTGATTCCCCAGTAAAGTCTTCTGTTTCTCAGAGAATCATTTTCAACTGCCCCTTAGTGTAGACATGTGTTCTGTGCTTTTAAGTTCATGTTTCAAGTTTCATGGTTGAAGTAAAATAAAATGATTTTAAGATAATAGTTTGGTTGAAGAATTGAAATTTTCCTCATTATGACATGCCAGCCAACAGCAAAAGGAGCAGTTTTGAGTAGAATGCTTCTACATAGTGAGTTAGAAAATGTCTTATAATAAGTAGATCATGACTCTGTAAATGGGAATGATGTGTATCATGAAGAGACATTTTCATTGCAGATTATGCATTCAAATGATGGTAAAATAAGTAGGTGCTGTAACAGGTTATTTTGTAACGTGCACCATCTATGGGTGGAAGCAGAGGCGTCGTGCCCATAAAAACTGAGGGGACACGTGCCCCCTCCGATTTTTGAGCCAAGTGGATTTTCCTTTTAATATCTGTATTTGTGGGCACGTTTCTGTTTGTTATGCACACTGTGCCCCCTTAAAAAAATAGAAGCATTACCCCTCTGGGTGGAAGCCGAGCAACTTATGAGTTAGGCATGTTGTAACTCATGAAAAGATAATGTCAACAATAACAAGCTTCGATACTGTGATTGTTATATGACTTGTTATGGGGAGAAATGCGTGTCTCTGCGCATCTGTATCTGGCTCCTCTACAGAAAACAACCCTTGGAACTAGCTGGCCTTTGATCAAGCTACCACATGACCAAGCATTAGCCTAATAGTAGCCCATACATGGCGATACAGCTCTTAACTCATGCACTTTGATAAGCATCAGAACAAGTGTGAGATATTAAATCTGTGCGTTTTACAATGCTTCTTTAACCTGAGAGAAGTAATCATTGAAAGTATCATTAGAAAATACATAAAATAGCTATGTCCTAATGCATAGGTCTTCAACCATCTCCTCAGGGAAGCCGAGACGTTCCAGAGTTTCATTACTGGAAGGCTTGATGACTGGCTGATAAGTCTAATCAGGTGTGCCTGTTCAGGGCTACAACAGAACTCTAGAATGTCTGGGGGTCCCTGAGGAGAAGGTTGAAGACCCATGTCCTGATGGAAAGCAATAATATAGCCAAAATAGCATTGCTTGGTGTGCATACTACTTCGTGTAAATACTTGGACAAACAGCACGTAAAATAAAACATGAAATTTGACAGAATAGTCCTAAGCCAGTATGATTTTGAGCTAGATAGGTGATATAAATGTCAATCTACTTGTTGAGAAGTAATCATTGAAAGTATCAGTAGAAAAGATGTGAAATAGCTACCTAATGGAAGGCAATGATTTAGCTTAGTGTGCATACTACTTTGTGTAAATACTTATGAACAGTGGGTTAAAATTCAAAATGATGATTGACAGAATATTGCTAAGCCTGTATGAATTTGAGCTAAATATGTTATATTTAGCTCAAATTCAACATTATGAAAAGTAATCATTTAAAGTATTATTAGTAGACAGGGCTAGCTAGCATGTCACGTTTGTGCATATTGTGTGACAATTTAAATTTATTTAAGAAATGTATCTGTGACCAATTATGGTTAAATCTGTACCTACTGATGCAAGATGGGGAATATACTGTAGCTCTCGGACGATTTGGTGGCCCATTGTAAATGTTACAAGTTACGATGTATTATTACTAGCTAGTAGGATGAGGTCCTTACGCTAGAGTCCACATCACCAAAGTGACTTGCATGGTGGAAAATTTGCATTAAACGTGCAATATGTAATTTTTGGCCACCAGGGGGCTCTCAATCAAAACAAAAAGATGCAAAAGATGTACTTGGATGACGTCGGGAGGTTGCGTGGGATCATGGGTTTTGTTATCATCGTCAATGACAACCTTCCAATCTAGCGTCTCCGGCTGTGTTGTTAAAAATATTATAACTTTATTCACGTTATGTTTGGCGGTTCCCTGGAACTTAGAGCAACTATATTATATGACGTCATTGACGAGCTACAAAAAGAAACGTCCCGTGTCTTCAAATTAAATTACAAATTTCTCTGGATTTGAAGGTTGGTGGAAACATTTAGGATAATGTAAGTACACAACTAAGAAATATATATAATATATGTATAGTGATGTTTTCTTTCAATGCAAAGTATGTATTTTGTTATTGTTTTGATTGATATTACATACTGTACCTTTAAATGATGGGCCTTGTGGTATTAAAAGTGCAAACTGACACAGAAGCACCCGAACTGTTCTCTCGTCTGTTTTCTGAAAAAAATGCAGAAAAAGCAGTGTATATAACAAATCACTTTAGGGTAAAATTTTTAAATACTATATTAAATATTTTTATTAACCCTGGAATTGTCCTTTAAATTGTCACAGGGTAGTATAACACTAGTAGTAATTACACATGTACAGAGAAAACAGATGTTTTCTAAAGTCCCTTGTCAATATAGCATACTCACTGCGTCAACACATCAACAAAACAGGTCTGGAAAAAGTGTTGCAGCCCATCAGATATTTATGTGCTTTAGATAGGAGAATCTCCCGGAGCCTGAGACTGATGTCCAGCGCAAATCAATGCCAGACAGGCAGGTGAAATGACTGTGTATTGTTCTTTAATGCAGCGCCCATCAACGTCTGACAGACAGGTGAAATGACTGTGTATTGTTCTTTAATGCAGCCCCCATTCAACCCAAAGGCCCCTGTTTGTGCTTTGCTGCATAACTTAAAATGGCATCATCTTCATATGCGTCTGCCCAACCCTTCCCAAACAAAATGAATAGGTGTGAGGTAAAATGTCACTGCACTGACAGGACCAGAGAAGGCACCGTCTTTCTTTCAGACAGGCAAGCCTCAGTGAAACATTGCCTCCTTTGATGCCCCGCCGCCTACCAAGACAACCAGAGCACCAGCACAAACAGCCTGAATGAACTTTTCAAAAGCGCTCTATTCGTTTTCTCTCTCGCTCCCTTTTTCTCTCTCTAACCCTCTATCTCTCTCGCTCTCTCGCCATCTCTTTTTTTTCCATCTGTCTGCGTTGTTTCTGCTCCGAGACTCATTGTTCTCTAGCTGTTTTTCTCTCTTCCCTGTTCTCCTTCCTCTCATTCCCCATCGGTTTCTTCGTGTCTGCTTCTCTTGATACGCCTTAATGATGATATCTGACGCATTATAATCAACAGGAATGATTCCCCCCAAAGGCTGTCTGACAGTCACTGGAAGGAACTGCTACCATCAGGAAGAGATTGGCAGCTTAACCATTTGCATATTTTGTGCTCGACTTTCTTCCACAGACTTTGCAGTAACGAAGAAATGCAAGACTTTAAGCTAAAGGAGAGGAAAGCTAATTGACCTACCAAAAACTGAAAGAAGATGTTTGTTCATTTGTTATGTAAGCCCTCAATATTTCACCATCTAAAATATCTGGGCATGATATCGGAAAGGATCTTGCTTTTGGGTATTGAACATTCTAATATTCATTGCTTGTTCATTTGACTTAAAATAGTAGATAAACGGCATGATGAGAAGTTTACTACTCGTTTGTTTTGTAACTTTTTTTTACGGGAAACCGTTTTTTGTAGGCTATGGTTATGGAACATGGCTGATGTTTACTGTTATGGAATAGGGCCAAGATGGACTCTGAAAGCAAAGTAGACTATTCAACAATGTATCATTTTGGCCATAAAGGTAACAGAGAATATCTTTCCATAAGTTCAACAGTATGCGAGTTACCAGCAAAAGGCCATTTCATTCAGATAAGAAACATTTCAAATGTATCTTTATACACATTTAATTTAATTTTCAGTGGGTTTGGGATTCGGGATTGTGAAACCAGTCATCAGGATTCTCTTATCTTTTTTGCTCACAGATCAGGAGGAGCAAATTTCTTACACAGAAATTCAATAAATCTGCAAAAGCGTCAGAAAAAGCTTATCACCAGCACTAATGTAATCAGCTGAAGCTGTCTTGCATATATTTAGGTAAATTTAGAGCGACAGTACTCCGATCACTTTGCAATAAAAAACGTATAACAATTTTCTAAAGGTAACAGTAAACCCAGTTTAATGCCGGATTTAGTGTCATCTCAATGACACACTGCCTACATATTGCCTACTTTTAATCACTGTAAATCCTAGAGCTCGCAAATATTATGTTTTATTAATGCAAACTCTTCAAGTATGGTAATGGAAACTTTGGGTCCGCACTATGCTTTTTCTAGGCGTCGTTAAATTGTGTCAAGTATCATTTTGAAAATAATGTTTTTATAATGATACTGTCAAGGTCTCGTTGGGTGTAGGTGGAGAGAAGGGGACACAGGCAGACAGGTAGCTTCGTAGTTTCTTATTTATTTATATTTGACTAGTCTCCAGAGCTCACGCAGGATAGAATGCAGGGTACACGGATAGAAGGTGCACAGACAAAACCACTACCGGACTCACTTTTCACAGTATACACAAACGGGTTGCAGGGTACACGAATAGCGGAGTGCACAAACACTAGCGGACTCACTTTTCACACTAAACACGAACGTGGCTCCTGGACCGACTTCAGAGAATCCCACTGACAATATAATAATGAACCGCGCCTTCCTCTCTCTCACCTAGGACTGATTTGGGAACCGAGCTAACCAGCTGACAGCGATTAGCTGATTAGATACCTCTGTTCCCAATCAGTACCCAAGTGAAAGAGGGGAAGGCGCTACATAGCACACAATACAATTAACTGTAACCCACGTAACCACAAATAAAAAACACCAGTACATACGCACTGGAATAATCACAATAACAATAATATAAAGAACTCAATATCTAAACCAAACATTCATACCATGAGTCCATATCAGTTCACATATAGTC
>JACXGM010018745.1:0-18829 GCA_016801145.1 Umbra pygmaea | reverse complement strand
TCTCGTCCAGCTGTTGCAGTCGTTTACGTGATGACAGGTTAGCCCGTCCATATTGCATACTTGGTGTGGCTCGGAGAGTTCAGACTAGCTACCTGACAGGTCCAGAGTTTCACGCCCGCGAGGCCCTGTGATTGAACTTGCTTCGCTAACACATAAAACATGGAGTCAGATTTATAGATATTATATATCTACGAGGCAACTAAGATCAATAAGATCATTCTCCAGGCTTTCTATTAAGCAATTAGTTATCTGTTTAATTCATAACATTACCACTAAGGGAAAAGGAAATATATCATTTATTAATGCTTTAACTTCATAAGTGCATCTTAATTGTATTTTCTATTTCCTAACTACATGGAGATATGATAATTAGCGCAAATAAGACTTTAATGTTATAAAATCTGACTTCCCATCTTTAGCCCAGAGAGAAGTGAGTCACACAAGGACTCCCAAAAATATATAGACATCATGACATCACTCAACAGAACTAGATACTCAAAGTCAAAGTTGTTTATTTATCATATGCATCGGATAACATACATCATCCTATGCAGAGACATTTCTTTTGACATGGCACGGCGATTCTATGCAGTGGGCTTATAAACAAGAATTTACAACAATATAAGAATTTTAAAATAGAAATGACAATAGTAATAATAATAATAAAACGCTATGTACTGAGCAGTGATCTGGAAAATGTACAACAGTAAAAGTAGTAAATATTATAGATTTGGATGGAAAATTGCTTTAAGGTGTATTTGAATTCTGCTACATCAGATGTAGAGAGCATAAAGTGACCCGAGAGTGTTAGTGTTAGTGCTCAACAGACGATTTGCGATCAGTGTCTGTGTTCTATGTTGAGCAGCCGAATGGCCTGTGGGAAGAAACTGTTTTTAAGTCTGGTGGTCCGTGCCTTGATGCTCCGGTAACGTCTACCAGACGGCAGTAGTGAGAAAAGATCACGGCCTGGGTGGCTGTGGTTTTTGATGATGTTCTTTGTTTTCCTAAGGCATCGCTTATGGTAGATGCCTTGCACGGAGGGGTGCCAATACTGATAACAATTGGTCAGTTCTGTAACATTTTGAATTAAAACCCACCAATAATATGTTGACAAGAGATGCATTTTCTCTCCCATTTGGCAACTGTTATATGCAACCTGTATGAGACCTGTTGCTTTGAAGTAGATCTTGGATTTGCTTCCCCCAATTCCATTAGCAATTTAAACACAGCACCCCTATGTAGTGGATTTTTAGATGTTCACAGGACTGATTATAGCAGCTGTCTAAGGACTAGCATTCTCTCACACTCTTTTGAGGACTGCCTGAGTGAGACCCGGAAGGAAGGGGGGGCAAACCCCCCACTATGGGTAGCCAACAAGAAGCTGAGAACTCAACATTATACTGTATATCATGATATGTCATTTTGGGGCTTACTGGATCATCCCATAAAGGGAGTTTTGGTTTTACTACATGCATGCTATATGATTCTCTCCACAGAGCGACTAGAAGAGACAAATGCTAGCTTTCTACGGTGAAGCATATTCAAATGTTATAACTCAGTCCTTTTGTTACAGCCCGGATAGCGCAGCCGAGGTGACGCATAATCTAATTTTAATGTACTCCTTTGTTTTTCAATTCCAGCCAGTCAACTGATCCTTATTTCGTATGCAGTGGGAGATATGTGGGGGTCACCTCTCGGGGGAAATATAAGGCTTTGGTTAAGTTGTAACCAGAGGAGTACTCTTTAACAAGGCTCCTTGCCCACGTTCAGTGCACGCCATAGTAGATGTGTTAGAATAGATGTTGAAATAGACTGAACCGTATAAGACATGCAGATCGTAGATCATATATAGGAGTTTTAGATGACATGTAATTCTTGGTATTGTGTAATTCTTTGTCCGGTTGAAGCATTGTATTTCGATGCCCTTTATCTGGAATTAAATATAATTCACTTTACTAAGTACTGTCTGAGAGATTCTAAGTCATTTTCCAGATTATTTCCGGTGGAGATAGTAATGGGAACGTAAGCTATCTTGTTGCGGCCTGCTGTTAAGTTTCAGCCATTATTACGCACACATTAGAGCTAGGTAGCCCACGCTTTCTGAACATCGCGGGCTACGATGAAGTTTTCCCGGGTCGCTCTAGTTTTTCTTTCTGTAGCAGTTTACACACACGGATAAATAATCAATACGGGGTCAGATAGTAAATATCAATAACGTCAATACTATCAATCCTCTATATGCATTTATTAAGCATTTCTTTGTTCTTAACGCAGACTATTGCAACAGGGGAGAAAAGGAAATATATTAATTATTAATGCTTTAACTGCATAAGTGCATATAAATTGTATCCTTTTACCACCATGACTACACCCCCATGTTGGCTTCAAGGCCTCCTTCCTTTTGTCTTCTAAAGATATCTGCACTCTACAGTTAATCGACTTCTTCCATAATTTTAAAGTTACTTTCCCAACATTGTATAACTTTTGTCTCTGTTCCATGATGTTCGCAAGATCTACAGCTTTTAGGGAAGACCAAACACTACAGAGCAATATTTCACAATCATTTCTATACATTCTAGCTGACCGTTGGCACTAACCCCCAACAGCAAAGTATAGACTCTTTTCTCATTTTATTGCTACATTGTATTCTTCTACTTACCTATTGGTTACTGTTCTGTTAACTATCATTAAGAGGAAAAATCTCCCATAGTGTACAGACAGTTTATTAAAAATCGAGTTTATAAAGACAGTATCGTTTGTGTATACAGGCAGGCAACATCTTGGGATGTCGACCAGTCAAACCACGAACGCCGATCTTCCCTTGTAGTTAGTCACCCATATATTTTAATAAACAGATATAATTCATGCATTTCCATGTAATAAAATTTCACAAACGTAATTCCTATAGGTTTATTGGGAAACCACGGACCATGGGAGATTCCAAGTCACAGTTCAGCTCACGTTGGAAGGCATTCGTGGTTCGACTGGTCGAGACTGTTTTCCAAAGATGGCGCCTGCCTGTATACACAAATGGTACTATATTTTAATAAACTGTGTGTACACTTACAAAGTTCTCAATGCTTCGGTTTGCATATAGGGACCCTCATTATGCTACTGTGGAAGTATATTTTGAGACTATTTTGAGACAGGGCACATTTTAATAGCACGAAAACAAATCCCAGAGAACAGTCGACTCGGTGCCTATGTGTTATTAACCCCTAGGTTCATTTTGCACCGGAACTGTCCTTTAATGTTCAATTCGAAAAGATCAGGGCCCGGTTCCCCAAAACGTTCTTATCGCTAAGTAGTTCTTAACCCATTCCTTAACCTATAGGTTAAGAACTACTTAGCGATAAGAATGTTTTGGGGAACCGGGCCCAGATTGTTTACTTTGATTTTTCATTACATTGGATATGATTACTGGAAAGTAACATTTTGATAACAATTTGTAAAATTAATTGTTAAAAAGTAAAGAACTCTTCCTTTGTCTAAATTAACAAGCTTCATAAAAGTGAAAGTTAATCAAGGTGAACTTTTAGTCAAGTTGAACACACACGTACAAACAAGTAAATTAACATAAAAGGAGGCCAAAGTTTACGTGCCAAGGTTTGGTGTACTGGTCCCCTGGTGACGTGGGTTCAATACCGGCTCAGCCAACTCTCTGACCTTCCTATCCATTTCCCTCCAAATATCTGTCTCCGTAGCCTATGTTTTATAGTGCTGTGTGAATAAAATTAACTGCAACAAAATCCACCAAAAAAAGAAATGAAAAGGTGTATTTATTTTAAATGAGCACACACACAACAACCCAGTTGTCATATGATAAAATCCACCATTTCTATTTCATCATGACTAGGAGAAGAGAGGAATAATGAACTGCTTTTTAGCCTACGCTTTTATTCAAAGTGACTTGCTCTACTGACTGAACCACACAGGACCCCAAATTGTGTGTGTCAGCTAGAAAAAGAGGTGTGTGAGAAAGAAAGTGATTTTAAAGGCATCATAATTACCATAGTGCCTATGTGCCTCTCTACTACCATACGGTAAATGGCTGATGGTGAATTAGCAAGACTTGAATCAGATTGGGGAAGCATGCTCGCAATTTCCTAATGGTCCATATCCATCCACAACATTAACTTCTCTTTCTCACAATGCACCTTGAAGACTAATCTATTCCTCTTTACAGCAATGAAACACATTCCTTCTCTTCCTCTGCTCACACAACAAAAAGTAGCCACATATGTTGAACGAGACTCTGTTTGCATTAAGGTATACAGCAGCATTCATGTATTTATTTTCTATTCCAGGCAAGTTTATGTTTTATGAATAGAGACAGTGGGGAAAATAAAATAGATTAAAAATAGATAAAAATAGCAGTCGGTAAAATTCCAGCACATGCTGCTTCATACACAATGGCTTAGATGGTTAAGTTTGAGAAAATGGCTTGTAATACTATTAGATTATGTGGGGTGAGTAAGGGAGTTGAAAAGAGATCTATTTTAAATTGATCAGAAGTCCAATCCAGTGTGTGGTTTCATAACAACTCAGTGATCTAAGTTGAACTAAAAACAAATTCATCTTTGGAGAAAACATTGCAGCTGTTTCAGTTAGACCCAGATGCTATGTAATGTTCAGTATTTGAGAAACCATGTCTTTGTTGTCCATCAGGGAATGTGACTGTTGTCTGGCACCATTATGTCAGTCAGTTCTACACTTTGTGACACCCCAAGCAAGTCATGTAGTTATATGGCTTTGGTTTCCATCTGAGTCGTTACATTAGCTGTGTCATTGTGACAGTGGGAATTTCAGTTTCAATCTTCACCAATGTGTCACTCTATTAATCATGTTGTTGCATCAGTCTAATTATAGAATCTTGCTTTGTGAAGTCAGTGGATTCTTTTTCGACCTTCACTTTCTGCCATTAGTAGCAAAATAGCATTTTCTATTTGTGACAGAACAATTTCACAGAATTTACAGTACGTTAATTTATTTCCCTCCACCACCAACCAGTTTCATCACGTTTTCTGCCAATTTGGAGCTATCAAAGTGCCAAACCTGTTTCATTGCCGCTCCTCAAACAGGAGTTGAACATCAGGACATTTGTTTTTTCATATATGCCATGCCATGTATTATCATAAATTATCATTTCACTAATCATAATTTTATTTTGTAATAATTTTCCGGATGCTCTTCTGCTGTAACAGCTTCCCGGTCATTGGTCCCCCCTGCTGGCGTGCAGGGGCTCAAGAGGTCTCAGGACATCACCGCTCTGGTCCTACCCGCCTCTCTGATTCGTCCAGCACACCTGAACACTGTTACTTCATTAACAGCTCTGTAAATGTCCCTGTGTTTGTTATTTTAGTATGCGTTATTGTAGCCTGCATGTTGTGCTTTCACAAGCCAAAGAATACACAGCCGTTATTTATTTTGGGGTTACTGTTCCCCCTTTTTGATTACCTTATTTACAAAGGCTTAACATTTTGAGCCTTGTTATTTTGGGGTAATAAAACCCTCAACAGAAAAAACCTGCATTTGACTCTGATTACTTGTCGCATCATTACATCTGCAGAGCCACTTCAGAATCCTTATTATAATTTTAATCATAAATTTTGGCAGTAACAACACGTTCCTTTTTCAATTAAATGCTTGGATACTAATTCCTTGGTTACTAATATCTTCCCTTCAAAGCAAACCTTTCTACACAGTAGGATAATAAAAAATGAGTAATATAATACAACAATTCATACTTTGCAGTCAAGTGATCAGCCAGGGGGATTGCGGCTTGGATTTCCAATAATACAATCAATCAACCAAATTTGATAATATGAAAACAATAACATACTCATAACTATCATTGCTATGAAGCTTGCAAAGTCTCTACCAGACTTGGAGTTGAGATATTTACATCTATCGAGAATCCGTCACCTTACTGTACACCGCACAAAAAATGAAAGCCTACAAAAGTACGGATACGGGCTAACTTTTTTCAAGAGTGAATGGGTTAACAATGCTGTCATAGCTGAAAGACAGGAATGCCTTCATAATCAAAGCAAAGGTGTTACTAGTAGTTAGCTAGCTTCCCACTAATGTTTGCTAATCTGTTCCATCTTGTGATGAAGTCTTCATCTGAATACGTACACCAGGGGTCAGCAACTCCAGTCCTGGAGGGCCGAAACACTTCTGATTTTTGGTTTCTCTTTCTAATATGGGACTGGTTTATACCTGGGTAAGCAGGTGATTGCAATTAACAACTAGGTAAAATAAAAAATCTGAAGTGTTTCGGCCCTCCAGGACCGGAGTTGCCTACCCCTGACGTACACCCTGCCTATGCTAAAATATCCCGGTTTACACCAACCACTACGAAATTGTCCCGGTTGTTGGTTAGAATTAGCACAATGGTTACACTTTACCGTAAGGGTACATGAGTTATCATGAATTATTATTACCATCTGGCATGTTGTTTTCACCTTAAAACACCAAATCTCGGATGGTCAAACTGGCGATGTCCCCTAGCTTAATAGGTTTCGATGGTAGGAGAATAATGTGCTTGCCCGCCAGCCAGTAGTTGTGACGTCACGTGTAAAGTATGAATACAACTGTAACGTCTCCCCCCCCCCCCCCCCATGGGACGATTACATCTGTGCCACTCTTGATGACATTCATGAATCTGAGGACGATGCCCACCACCCTGAGAGATATGGGGTGCTGGAAGACCTTCCTCAGATTCCCCTACCAGGTGCTGGGTAGGCAAGGCAGGGCCAAAGATGGGACAGGCACAGGAGCAACACAACACCAGCACAGGCATGGGCTAGCTACCTCCTCCATACTATGGACTTGGAGAACAGGGACAGTCCCAATGTTTTCCCAAAGGTACATTTTGGTGGGGGGCTATAGACAGTAGGAGCTGACAGTCGAGACATTGGAGGGCAAGGATGAAGATGACCTGATCTGCTGAGAGATGGACCGTAATGGATCAGAAGAGGACGAAGGTTTCAGAGGTCAGTGATCCCCAGAGGTGTGCCCACTATCTACCCCACCAACTGGAAGCCCTATCTAGAGTTACCCTCACCACTTGTCCTGCAACCCAGATGGTTGGGGTAGCTTATCGACCGTTGGGACCTTCTTCAGCCTGGTCCACGCACAGCCACCATCTCCCTGGCTCCGCCCTGGTGGACTTACGTTCCCATCTCCCCACCAGCATCATCAGCTCCTCTCATAACTCCTGTGCCAATTGCTCTCCTAGCCCATGCCTGCAGTGTTTACCTACATGTCTGTGCCAGGGGCTCCACACTTTGTGACAGTTCTAGAGGGGATGCTCGCCACTGCAATGTCCGAGGCTCTGTCCACTACAAAGCCCATGCCAGAGGACCAGCTGGCTGCAACTCTCCCAGTGAAACAGACCCCTATGCCAGAGGAGAGGACAGACTCCTCGTCCAATGATCACCTCACATCAGCCAACTTGGGTATTGACCACACCGCAGCGTCCTCCCCCAATGCCGCAGCCGGGGGTACTATCCCCTGCAACCAAAACCGTAGCTCTGCCCCTCTCACACACTCCAGGGGAGCTGGCCCCTGCTAAGAACACCAGCGACCCACCAGCTGCTGTAGATACCACCGGCAGCTGCGATGGAGACCGCCGGGGCTCTGGCCCACTCACCACGGCTGGCACCAGCAGCACTGCCCCTTGCTGCTAAGGCTATACTTGCGGTGTTGGACGCACCTTTCTCCCTGAGCCTGCAGTACCCTTACAGCTGATGCCCAGCTGTCACTCCCCGCTGTCCCACTGGCTGCCTCCACTTCAGCCTCCCATGAGGCAACTGCCTCTGGCCCCGCCTTCTTCAGGCATCTGCACTCGACATGGCCATCGGGGTCATCTATGGGGAAATTCATCCCCTAGGCGGGTGTCTGCTGCCCTCCCTCTCTCATCAACATCTGTACATGGCATCAGGGTTGCGCTTCAGAGGGGGGGCTTGCTCGGCTACTGCCGAGCCTTTGGAGGGGTAATCTAACGGTCTGTACTGTACTGTAATTGCGTAGCGGGCAGAGTGTTCACATGGTCCTGTCTGTCCTATAGATCGCCGTCAATTATCAGCCAGCTGAAACCACTAATCACACTGTCCAGTGTATTAAAGTCTTGTATTCGGGTTTGTCAGCTGTCAGACATTGTCTCCATATGAGATGTAAGGTTATGAGTATTGTGTTCAGTTTTAACTGTATGAATTTGAAAAACACTGGTAATAATATAATTTTTTTTGGGAAATAATTAAATAATTATTAAAATGTTGATAATAAATCTATGATAACTAGCTCCTTCACCCAAAGCAGTTTTTCCAGGTTGAGGGACAGTTTTAATCCAGATTTTGTGGAGTTGGTGAAACATAGACTTAGGCAAACTCAATATATTACTCACATGTTACAGTGCCTTGCGAAAGTATTCAGCCCCCTTGAACAGTTCAACCTTTTGCCACATTTCAGGCTTCAAACATAAAGATATAAAACTGTAATTTTTTGTGAATAAGCAACAACAAGTGGGACACAATCATGAAGTGGAACGAAATTTATTGGATATTTCAAACTTTTTTAACAAATAGGGCTGACAGGCACAGGAGAAGCGGGTGTACTGACCTGTTGTCTTATGGCTAGCAGGTCGGATGACAGGGCCCGGAGCGTCGACCCTATTTCCTGGAGAGCAGACACGTGAGAACCCAATAATGCCCCTTGGTGGGTCACGGCCTGACACAAGGCTTCCATCTCCACTGAATCCATAGAATGAGAGGGAGACAATCAACCAGGT
Source organism: Umbra pygmaea (assembly GCA_016801145.1). Lineage (NCBI taxonomy): Eukaryota > Metazoa > Chordata > Actinopteri > Esociformes > Umbridae > Umbra > Umbra pygmaea. The sequence continues at coordinate 10,035 of JACXGM010018745.1, read as the reverse complement.
GTGGCAGATGAGCAGGTGTAGGTGATGATTGGGGCTGGGAGCTGATGATCAGGGACTGGTGCCTTCATGTGAGATAAAAACTGGTGACAGGAACAGACAAAACAAACACAGAACAGACACACACAAAAGGGAGCCAGAAGGTAGGGAAGGAACACTAGGAGAGGGAATCCTAATAAAGCAACATGTCTGCATTACAAATTATTTGGACATTCTACTAATGAAAGCATTTTCATTGTCATTCGGTGGCCTTATAGCAACAGTCAATAGCACCGATTATATTTGGGAAATCGGACATAGCTGCAAATGATGCTATTTTGTTTGCCTGTTCACCCGCCGTGTATGGAAACTTTAGGCTATGTAATTATGCAACAAACCTATTATACCTACTAACATGTCTGGCATAACCCGGCTAAGGATTGGCTGAGATATCCCTGACCTGTCAGACAATTCTTTCTGGAAATGGCCAGTCGCCAGAAATCCTAGTGTTGTAAGTTCTTGAAGTGGGACTGACACTGCGTGGTTTTTTTGAGTGCTCCTCTGTAAGGCTGTGCCCAAAAGAGCGCAGAGGTCCAACAGGATGGCCCGAGGAAGTCAGAACCGACTCATAAGCCGCTCATTCTCGTTTGCGAGCAAGTCTGCTTGCTGTCTGAAGATGCATTCCTTCCAAATCCTTCCATTTGCCACATCTTCTAACAGCGCAAGATCAGCCATTGTGCCTCATTACACCTTGTGATGGCATGGCTTTTTTTAACCATCCATTTGATTGTATCTGATAAGCTACAGATGTCGGTATTAATCGATAATAGTTCTGTGCAAATTGAATTTCTTGTACAGACGTGTCACGATGAAACACATTTACAAACAAACTAAAGGCATATAAATTAACTGTATGATTGTGTAGTTGATGATGACGACATTTATACTATGAAAACAACTTTCCCCAGTTGACAATACAGACTATCTATCCATCCATCTATTCTTCATCATCATCATCTCTATCTATCTATCTATCTGCTCCTCCAGACAGAGACATCGAGAAGAATATCAGTTTTAAACATGATTTTGTTCGGTTTACCGTATTATTTATGAGGATGAATTACGTATTATTAATAAAAGGCATTAGTTCGATTTCGTTTACACAATGGTCTGCGGTTTCAGACAGTTTCACATGTTTCATCCATCTGCCGAATGTGTCGCCATTTCTCATTTCACCCATTTTTGTGTGTACGCCTGGGTCAGAGTTTTCGTGAAGGACCGCAGATTTTCCCCTCAAGTTTGCCTTTTATAAATCCCAATTCTTGCGTAGAGAGCAGCATATGTATTATTTTGTGCATACACCGTGTTTATAAATGAGGCCCCTGGTCTTTTTCTAAAAAAAAAGTGGTGGGGACAAAATGACTCATGATGAAATCTGCGGGGGTACCGTCCCCACTGTAATCCATGCCTATGCTGCACATAACTTGAGATGAGGGATGATAGGTTCTGGCTGAGGGGTTAGCTTTGCTTTGCACCTAGCAAATCCTACTTGGGTTTGACAAACTTCAGTGACAACTTTGAAGTAGGCAACAGCACCTATGGCCTTTTCAGATGCCTCAGAGACATAGCTCTGTACGTTTTGCTTTGGAGTGTGGGATGTACAGTATGTGCGTGGGATGTATGTGCATAGGACGTGAAGGTCCTTCAAATCCTAAAGTGAATAACTTCAAGCTTCCCACCTGTCTAGTTCATCATCTGGCAGTGGAGTGTTCCAGTCACAGTCAACGATGGAGAGTTCCTGCAGGACAACGCTTCCCTTTATGGTCACTGGTGCTATTAAGTATAGAGGTTCAAAAAGACTGTTAGTTGACAGTATGTCACGTTGACAGGCTCCTTTGGGTTGGGAGTGTCTCATCACTGAGTTTTAAATCCTTTAAATCCACCTGCTAGATCCTCAGGTGTAAAAGTTCTCATCACTGCATGAAAGTTCGAACCTATTTTATGGAGCTTTTCAGAGATATATCACAATGTTGTGCAATGGAAACGAAAACCACTCTAATTTGATTTGGTTTCTGATGGTAGTACATTCCAACATTTGGGAAGATACCAGCGTTAATCATTTTCTTTCGGTGGAGGTGCAACTTCAGGGATAAAAAATAGTTTAGGTGGTCTAAAGCCCCCCTGACATAGGACTAGCAACGTCACTGGTAGCCTACCTACAGAATGTCTGTCAGACGTATTCAACCAATGAACTGTCAACTGGAGAACTCACTTCTCTCACCAGCATCCACACCTGGCCCTGACCTCCCTCACGGTCTCGCATGTCGTCAATACCATCTCACTCATAACAAACAAGTCTTGAGTTAATGTTATTCGTTTTATTTTCATAATTAATCAAACTACATGAAGATTGACTGCCACCATATGTATCATTGCCCCCTCCCAGGTGACAACCTTCGTTGCCTATGCCTTGAAACGCCTAAGTTTGGGCCTTGTGAAGGGCTTCTGTTACATGGAGAAGAGCAGTCTAGCTGCAGGATATCATCTGGTGAGAGAGAGGAGAAATCAGTAAATGCGTGGCCATGTTTAGTGAGGGACAGAACAGTAGACACAGGGAGTCATGGATATCATCAACATTCTTCTCAAAATGGTTTGCAGTGTCATCAGCAGAGAGGTGGAGGGTTAAGGAGAAAAGATGGAAAAGAGTTTCCTGGGGTTGGTGGATGAATGGAGGAATTTTAAATGATAGAATGTGGCTCAGCAGCATGAAGGCCAAAGTGAAAGGGAAAAAGAGACAAAAACGGGGTCAAACTGGAGCAAGGTGGTGATGAGATTAGTCGTCAGGCAGCATCTAGTGAAGATCAGATGCAGAGCGTTGCCTACTTTGTGTGTAGGGGTCAACGGGGTAGGTGTGAGGTCAAACGTAAAGAAGAGAAACGCAGGAAGGTTGAAGTCACCCAGAAAAATTAGTGGTAAGTCATCTGGGAATTAACCAAGGGCACCTTGTTGACGATAAAGGCCAAGAACGTTAAGCTTGGATGGACAGTCTACATGGAGAGCATATCAAATGAGGAAAAACGTAGGTGAGCGAAAGGGAAGAGACATTCTCCATTTTGAGCCCTTTTCCACCACCAAGTTGACCAGATGCTCTTGGACAATGCACAATCAGATGAAGAAAGAGCACCCGGATTAGCAGTATTGTCACGGGTAATCCATGTCTCCATCTGACTGGAGGGCAGCAAAGACAGAGATGAAGTCAGATTTGTTGACAGCAGATTGACAGTTCCAAACACTAACAGAAAGCAGATATTCCACATGGATTTTCTTGGCAGGGAACACAAGATTGGAAAGTTTGTGTTTACGGGAATGAGAATGACTGTAAGAACTGCGATGAGACAGATGGACGGGGAAGGAAAACAGACACATTTCACAGCAGGCTGAGTCATTTTTTATTCTTTTTTTTTAAACAGAGCATTGGAATACTAAAGTGAATGAGTTGTTACTTTACCCTTACCATCTTCTCTTCCTCAAATAACTCTACAGAACAACTCGGCAGAACTCTCTTTGTTTCAGCGACAGTCTTACTTTGCCAAAATATAGAGTTCTGCCCACTTGTTCTTCCTGATTTGCAGAGTTATTCGAGGAAGGTGAGGAATGTAAAGGTGAGGACAGTAAAGTTAAAGTAAAAACCTTTACTCAGCCTAATTGAGAGCAGCCAGGGAGAGACAAGCCACACCCATAGAGCCTGGCAATCAATTTACAAATTGATTTTGAAAACAAATACCTTGCTTTAATAGTTCACAGATTAGCTAGGATATTGAAAGCAAGATTGAAACAACCCATACAAAAACCAGGTCTAACTTAGCACAATAAACCAACAATTAGTTGAATATTTTGCTGGAAAGAACACTATAGAAATAATAAACATAGTATCCACAGTTACAAATACAACAGATGTGATGGCAGTAAAACTATTTTATGTACTCTTTGAAAATATAGGGTTCCAAATGTTTTGTGAGATTGGGCAGTTATTGTAATTAAGTGTTGCACTGCAGTTATGCAGTATATGCTGTATTTGCTACTGCTATACCATAGCATAATTGCATCTCCTACTGACATCTGTTCTATAACTTAGTTACCCTATTAAAATATTCCTGGGAGGGACATCATCAAACACCAGCACATTAGAGTTAAAGTTAAGTAATAAAAGTGAGTTCAAAGTACAGACTTTCAGCTTTAATTTGAGGGTATTTATGTCCAAATTGGGAAAAAAGCATAGACATTACAGCACTATTATAGGTGGTCCCCCCTTTTTTAAGAGTCCAAAAGTAATTGGACATTTGGTTGCTCAGATCCATGGTCAGTTGTGTTTCCCTCCCGCATTAGTTCACTTAAAAGAGATTACATTTGAGAATCTGTTCCTGGTAATCGTCAATATGATTTCCAAAAAGTTGTCACTCCCAAGGAAGCAAACCATCATTGGGCTTAAAAATCATAACAAACCCATCAGAGAGATATCAAAAAGCCTGAAAGACCACAGAAAACAACTGTGGTGGGTGACAGAAGAATTATTTCCGTGGTGAAAAACAAAATGGTTACACTTTATTTTACGGGGTCCTTGTTACAGTTTACTTACATTAGTAAGTACACTGTAACAAGTATTGTAACAAAGTGTAACAACCCATTGTTACAGTGTAAATACATTATGTAACTGGAAGTAATTGTGGTATGTACTTACACATGTGTAACAATTATCATTTTTTTAGCTTGTTGCAAATGTGTAACAAAGACTGATTGTTACCATGTGTGTTACACGTGTGTAACAAAGATTGCTTGTTACCATGCATGTTACACATGTGTATCAATGAAAGCTTGTTACCATGACTGATCCATTCCTCGACATCCACTCGACATCCACATAAATAATTTATTTAGTCATAATATTACTGTATTTACACAGATATCCTATATTCCTGAAACAACATCATCTGCATTCATATTTGCAACTATGCTATTTTTTGCACTGTCAAGGTTACATGCAAACTAAATTCTGTTGGTTTTGTAATCTTTGCATTGAAAATAACGTTAGATTTTATGTAACATACTGAGGTTGATGGCACATATTTAAAAACTAGAACACAATCAAGGTGGGAGAACTATTACACTAGTACAAAACATATTACATGTAACATACGCCGAGTTACAATGTACCTACCTGTTATTACACAGGAATTAGCTAGTTAAAATGAAGTGTAACCTGAGTGGTACTTACATGTAACAAATCTATACTCATCAAGTCAATGACTCCAACTGATGGTACATAATTTATCTAAAACACAATCAAGGTGGATGAACTATTAGACTAGTACACAACATTGTACATGTAACATATGCCTAGTTACAATGTACCTACCTGTTATTACACAGGAATTAGCTAGTTAAAATGAGGTGTAACCTGAGTGGTACTTACATGTAACAAATCTATACTCATCAAGTCAATGACTCCATCTGATGGCACATATTTAAAACTAGAACACAATCAAGGTGGGAGAACTATTACACTAGTACACAACATAGTACATGTAACATACGCCTAGTTACAATGTACCTACCTGTTATTACACAGGACTTAGCTAGTTAAAATGAAGTGTAACCTGAGTGGTACTTACATGTAACAAATCTATACTCATCAAGTCAATGACTCCATCTGATGGCATATAAATAACAGTAAACAGGTGTGTAGCCTAATGAGTCCTAAGGTCATGCCCCATAGAGCATGACAGTTCTATAGGACATTTTTCTAAATGCAGAATGCCCACAATATAATCACTCAGGTTTGATTTTGATAGTTCCTTTTTATGACATAAGTCCTTTAAATGTTAAGTTCACCCTGATTTCAGCTACATAACATTTGAATGAACTGGTAGCGTAGCTAGCTAGTTAGCTAACATGAAGAAATCATTGGCTGTGATAAAAGTAGTTTTAGATGTAATGCAGTAGCTTGTTGACAATATGACATGAACATATATAAAAAAAAATATTCAATAGTGTGTGGATTACACATACAACTATTACCCTAAATGTAGGCTAATATTGTTGGGTGGCAATGGGGACATTCACAAGCTTTCCCATGTTTTGCTACAGACATTTCTATTTTTTAATGCATCAAGCTATCGCTGTCTGAATGCAGACAAATCTGATTTGGCCACTTGTAAATGCGGTTTCAACAGTCAATATTCCAAATCACATTAAAAAAAAGATTTAATCATTAAGCTCTGGAGTGTGAACACAGCTTTGGGCACATTTATTTTTTACGATTAATCTTTATTTGAACAGAAGTTGATCTGGGCACGTAGTTATCAAGTTTCTCAGAATTATTCATAAGAACATTGTTAAGACTTGACTTAATAGTAAGAAAATTCGGTAACACTTTATAATGACCATCATTTCTAGATTGCAAATTGATAGTTAACTAATGTTTAGTAAATTGTTATTTCACTTTAAACAAATAGTTATTCTAATGTAAACAAACAAAATTATATTTAATAATGTTTATTAATTATTATTAATGCTATACATTAACTGTTTATTGTTGCACACATTATGTCAATTATATACAATATTACCGTAGTTATTGGTTATTGATTAAAAAAATAGTAAACCTTTCAGAAACTGTTTATAAACATAATTTGAACATTACCTAAATAGATTGACCAGATATTCCAAACACTTTGATAATATTTACTAATTGGTTTGTAAACCATATCCAAACATTACTTTAGTTTACCTTTATTTTACCATGCAGGTTGACTGAGAACACTTTATCATTTGCAGCAATGACCTGGGGAGAAGGGGGAGAGGAGAATGAATGAATTGAGAGATAAGGATGATTAGGTTGCCATGATGGTATGAGGGCCAGATTGGAAGTTTGTCCAGGACACCAGGGTTAACACCCCTACTCTTACGAATAGTTCCATAGGATCTTTAGTGACCACATAGAGTCAGAACACCAGTTTAACATCCATTCCGAAGTTACAACTGAAAAAGTTACAACTGATGTTTACAATACTTCATAATTACAAAAAAATGGTTTGCAAACAATCTATATGAATTATTGGAATGGCTATTATAAAGTTGCAACTGATGTATGTAATAGTTAGTCAATGATGATTAAGTGGTCTATAAAGCATCAAGTAACTTTATTTGGCACCATTAAATCTCTTATTTCTGTTTATATAAAACAATGATTTGTGCACTGATAATAGTTTGTCTTATCAACAAATTTAACACTGTTTGGATATGGTTTACAAACTAATTAGTAACCATTAACAAAGTAATGGTAATATCTGGTCCATCTATTTAGGTAATGTTTATAGATGTTTTATATAAATATATATATTTATATTTCTTAAAGGTTTACAATTTCTTTATCATTACCTAATAAATAATATTGTATATAAATGATATAATGTGTGTGTAGATAGTGGTACTGTTTATCTGTTTTGACCATACAGTGTTACCTTACTATCAGTTGCTCTCGCGAGAGCCACTGGGTTTTCAGGTGCATGTTCAGTAGAACTGAGACACGCAGACACTTAATGAGTTTGGCTGTCGAGATTAATAAATGAGAAATCAACCCTCATTCGGTTGCTTTATTGACAACAACCTACAGTGTGTAACAATAAACTGTTAATTTATAGCATTAATAATAATTAATACACATTATTAAATATCATTGTTGTATGTATTGTTTGTTAACAGTAAAATAACTATTTGTAAATTGTGAAATAACAATTTATTAAACATTAATTAACTATCAATTTGCCATCAATTAATGATGGGTATTATAAAGTGTTACCGAAAATTCTTGTCTCAAAGCTGCCCATAAAAGTTAGTTATCAAACATCTCAGTCCTACTTTAAGGGAAGTGTCGGACTAAATCTTAAGTGTCAGACATAGAGCTGATTCACGACATTTTGCTGTGCCACAAATGAGATTTTGAATGACAACATAGGCAAGGACCAATCACTGAATAGATGTACTTGTTTAAGAATATTCTCAGATAAATTCACAGTCAATGGTGACATTCCTAAGAGGACTTGACATTCAACACACCTTTGACAATAAAGAATTTTCAAGGGAATTTATTATGATATAAAAATTGTAAATTAATCCTCAAAAAAAGTTTCCAAAACGTTTTCCACCTTCTGAATTACAAATTTCAAACCAGTCGGCTGTTCAGTGGTGTAAAAAGTACTTGAATTCCATACTTAAGTAAAAGTACAGATATCGATCTTAAAAGTGACTTTAGTAAAAGTAAAAGTCACCCATAAGAAAACGACTTAAGTAAAAGTCTTAAAGTAGCTCATCTTAAATGTACTTAAGTATCAAAAGTATTTATCTGCTGTAAAAAATGTATTCAAAAGTATCAAAAGTAAAAGTACAAAAGTACAAAGAGAAGAAACGATACAGAAATTGTTTTCTTTCTCACTCCAAGCTTTATTTATTGTCTCCCTACATCACATTTAACATGAACCATCACTTTGAACTTTAACTTGTGATACAGTACCTATATACTATATGTTTTAGTTTCAAAGTAGTCAAGCCATAATCTGAACCCAAATGTTTGGGGAAATATTTCATAAACGTTTGTAGGACAGTTGTATCTCCTTGGGTGCCACCAGCCAGTCCATGTACTTAAACTATAACTGAGCGAGCACACCGGATTCAACTACTAATCAACATGTCAGTCATTAATGAATCTACTGTGTTCGTACTGTGCGCCGTAGAGGATGGTCGCATGGACAATGGCTCTGCTCACTCTATGCAGGTTTTGGCTTATTACTGTTTTTTTGTTTTTATTTCTGCACGTTCTGCACTGTCACTCATACAGTATGATCGACTAGCACTTTTGGATATACGTAACTCACTGGATACAGACTTTTTTCCACTTACTGGAGAGATTGCTGCAACTGGAATATCCCGCCGTCGACTTGTTTACTCACACGCAGGTAACGAAGGAGAAAGAAGAGAGGAAAACGAGTGGGTATTCTATGCAGATCACAGACGAGATACTGCAATCCACCGTTACCGAGCATTTTACTTGCAAATGTTCAATCACTTGACAATAAAATCGACGAACTTCATGCTCGGATTATCTTCCAGCGGGACTGCTGCGTGCTAGCTTTTACAGAGACGTGGCTAGATTCCACCATCCCGGACAGGCTATTACGCCAGCTGGTTTCTCCATCTTCCGGCAGGACAGAACCTCGGAATCAGGTAAACAAAGAGGCGGAGGGCTTTGCATTATGATTAACTCTAGTTGGGGTTCGGATGCCGCAGTTATTTCAACACACTGCTCACCGGACCTGAAGCTACTAACTGTAAACATACATCCCTTCTATCTTCCCCGGGAGTTTACTTCCGCTATAATCGCAGCAGTCTACATACCTCCACAGGCGGATAAGGTGCGCGCGCTTGAGGGACTATATGGAATAATAGGTGGCCTAGAGGACGCTCATCCTGAGTCTGTTTTTATTGTTGTTGGAGACTTTTTAACAGGACAAACATGAAAAAAATACTGCCCAAATTTCATCAGCATATTTCTTTTCACACTCTGGGCGATCAGACCCTAGACCACTGTTATTCAACGATCCGTAACAGTTTCACATCCATCTACCGCCCTGCCTTTGGAAAGGCAGATCACATCTCCATTCTTCTCCTCCCTACCTACAGATAACGTCTTAAACAGGAAAAAACGGTTTTTCGGTCAGTTAAAAAATGGAGTGACCAATCCATTACTACTCTCCAAGACTGCTTTGAAACCACAGACTGGGAAATGTTCCGTGTTGCAGCGAGTGTATTGATGAATACACTGACTCTGTCTCAGCATTCATCACCAAGTGCATAGATGATGTCGTTCCACGGGTCAATGTCAAGACCTTCCCCAACCAAAAGCCCTGGGTTAACGGTAATGTCCGTGCCAAGCTTGTAGCACGGTCCTCTGCCTATAACTCTGGGGACCCGGAGGCTCTGAGGAGGGCCAGATATGACCTACGG
>JACXGM010018744.1:0-18808 GCA_016801145.1 Umbra pygmaea | reverse complement strand
ACGTCTCCTGAAGTCCTCTAATATTTCCTAATTAATGTCATCAACACATCCATGATTCATGGAAATGTTGCGTAAAATACAAGCCACAACGAATGCTGCGACTTGAGTAGTGTACCTGTTCTATCCAAACACCTGACGCGCATTTTCAATGTGCCAAATATTCGTTCAATTAGGCTACACTGCGTGTTTGTGTGTGTGTGTGTGATTAAACAGCATTTTACGCACTAGCTGGCATCATGAATTGTGTCATCATTAACCATGTATTTAACGGATAACTGTTGTCCTCTTCACATCCACCCATCCATGGGGGGATTCATCATGGCAAAGTTGCCATAAATGAGTCGTGGCTTGAGCCTGAGTAATTCTGAGTAAAGACATGGGTGATTTTACTATTAGCATCGCAAATTACGTGTGTATACTTGTTGATTGAATGGGTTCCCTTGAGGTTGATGTATATCAGTGCAAATAATTCATTATGAATAATTTGAGTAAATGTGTACACTATATGTGTACCTATTTTTCACATTTTTGGACATCACAATGACTTCTTGTGGTAATATTTTTCCTTCTAATCATGTATTGCAATAATAAAGAACTGCTGCATTTGTGTAGATGAGAGGAGCAAAGTGTATGCGCGTTGTGCACACGCTACATTATGGTTAAGCATGCGTCCTTAAAATAGCATATGAATAACACGCCACTGACTTTAAACCAGGTTTTTCCTGGTCAGTGGCGGAATTGTTTTCGGGGACTGCAAGATAACAACAGGGAACGTTTGCGCCGGAACACGCCTCTTCTTTTCGCTGAACCGCCCAACGAATGCAAGTTCATTCCCTAATTTACCGACGGGCGTCTGTGGAGGGAAAAGTCCCATATGCGTCGGGTGTAAGATAGGAATGATACATGCGTTTGTGTAAAAAGTCAATTGCGCTGGGTGTAAGATAGGGCCCATGGAGTTAAATCTGCATGTTGAGACAAGACAAAGTTTCAACACAAAACATGGGCTTAATGAGGGAAAAGCCCTCTCCCGTTCTGTTTTCCTTATATTATTTGTTAATTTTCTTTAGACTTAGACAACTTTCATTAGAGAACTGCATTGCACTCAAATAGATACAAAATGTGTCCATCTTTTGGCAACTATACACATTCTTTTAATTTGCTAGACTACTCAAGCACTAAATGACTAGAAGTTCCACTTCCCAGTGTAAATCGTGATATTTAACGATATTGAATAATATGAGAAAAACTATAACAATATTGCCCAGCCCCACATAGCGTCCCTCCAAAGTGACATGGTACCTAATGTCACATATACAGGTCCTTCTCAAGAAATTAGCATATTGTGATAAAGTTAATTATTTTCCATAATGTAATGATAAAAATTAAACTTTCATATATTTTAGATTCATTTCACACCAACTGAAATATTTCAGGTCATTTATTATTTTAATACTGATGATTTTGTCATACAGCTCATGAAAATCCAAAATTCTCAAAGAATTAGCATATTTCGTCTGACCAATAAAAGAAGTGTTTGTAATACAAAAAAAAAGAAAAAGTCAACTTTCAAATAATTATGTTCAGTTATGCACTCAATACTTGGTCAGGAATCCTTTTGCAGAAATGACTGCTTCAATGCGGCGTGGCATGGAAGCAATCAGCCTGTGGCACTGCTGAGGTGTAATGGAGGCCCAGAATGCTTCGATAGCGGCCTTAAGCTCATCCAGAGTGTTGGGTCTTGCGTCTCTCAACTTCCTCTTCACAATATCCCACAGATTCTTTATGGGGTTCAGGTCAGGAGAGTTGGCAGGCCAATTGAGCACAGTAATACCATGGTCAGTAAACCATTTACCAGTGGTTTTGGCACTGTGAGCAGGTGCCAGGTGGTGCTGAAAAATGAAATCTTCATCTCCATGAAGCTTTTCAGCAGATGGAAGCATGAAATGCTCCAAAATCTCCTGATTTGAAATGCATGCTCAATCAGGTTGAGATCAGTTGATTGACTTTGTCATTGCAGAATATTCCACTTCTTTGCCTTGAAAAACTCCTGGGTTCATTTTGCAGTATGTTTTGGGTTATTGTCCATCTGTAAAGTGAAGTGCCATCTAATTACCTTTGTTGAATTAGGCTGAATCTGAGCAGACAATATATATCCTTATACACTTTAGAATTCATCTGTCTGCTTCTGTCTTCTGTTACATCATCAATAAACACTAGTGACCCTTTGCCATTGGAAGCCATGAATGCCCAAGCCATCACACTGCCTCCACCGTGCTTTACAGATGATGTGGTATGCTTCGGATCATGAGCCTTTCCGAGCCTTCTCCATACTTTTTCCTTCTAATCAATCTGGTACAGGTTGATCTTAGTTTTATATGTCCAAAGAATGCTGTTTAAGAACTGGAATGACTTTTGTGGATGTTGTCTGGGAAAATCTGGCCTTTCTATTCCTGAGGCTTGTGAATGGTTTGCACCTTTTGGTGAAGCCTCTGTATTTGCTCTTGTGAAGTCTTTTCTTTATGGTAGACTTCACTTGACTGGATGTTGTGAAGGGGTTTTTCTTTTCTATGGAAAGTATCCTACTATCATCCACCACTTTTGTCTTCCCTGGACGTCCAGACCTTTTTGTGTTGCAGTGCTCACCAGTGGTTTTTTTCTCAGAATGTACCAAACAGTTGAATTGGCCACTCCTAATGTTCCTGCAATCTCTGATGGATTTTTTTACAGCCTAAGAATGGCCTGTTTAACTTGCATTGAAAGCTCCTTTGATCACATGTTGTGCAACTGCCTTCATTTGAGAATTCAACACCTGGAATCAACTTTGTTACCTGCTTGATTGATAAGGAATTAAAGAAAGAATAGCACACACCTGTCCACAAAAACAGCTTTTGAGTCAATTGTCCAATTAGTTTATGATCCCATGAAAAAGACGGGGCTAAGCCCTTCCACCAATTTGGTTTTGAATACAATCAAATTAAAGCTGAGGGACTGCACTTACATATATACACTGACACAAGTTCGTTATTTCGTTATATATATATGCTGTACATACACTCACCGACTACTTCATTGGGTACACCTGTATAATTGCTTGTTAAAAATATCACGTTTCAGCAAGTCAATACAATTAAAAATATACATATCAAGATGATCTGCTAAAGTTTCAACCAAGCATCAGGATGGAGAAGAAATGTGATTTAAAAGACTTTTAAATTGGCATGGTTGTTGGTGCCAGATGTGCTGGTTTGAGTTTTTCAGATCTACTGGGATTTTCCCACATAAACATCCCTGCAGTTTACAGAGAATGGTCTGAAAAAGAGAAAACATACAGTGAGCGGCAGTTCTCTGGGTGAAAATACCTTGTTGATGGCAGAGGTCAGATGAGAATTGCCAGACTGGCAACAGTAACTCAAATAACCACTCATTACAACCAAGGTATACAGAAGAGCATCTCTGAAAGCACAAAATGTCAAACCTTGAAGCAGATGGGCTACAGCAGCAGAAGATCACACTGGGTGCTACTCCTGTAGGCTAAGAGCAGGAAATCAAGGCTACAATTTGCATGGGCCCACCAAAATTGGATAATACATTGGACAAACTTTGCTTGGTCTGATGAGTCTTGATTTCTGCTGTGACATTCAGATGGTAGGATCAGAATTTGGCATCAACAACAAGAATGCATGGATTCATCCTGCTTGGATGAACAGCGCAGGCTGGTGGTAGTGGTGCAATGGTGTGAGGGCTATTTTCTTGGCATATTTTGGGCTCCTTAGTAACAATTGAGGATTGTTTAAATGCCACAGCCTTCCTGAGAATTGTTGTTGACCATGTCCATCCCTTTATAATGAGAGTGTAATCATCTTCGAATGGCTACCTCCTACAGTATAACAAGTACCGTAACTGCCCTATCCATTTTTACAACTACAATTCTGTATAACTTGGGACATGGATGCACCAAAAAAAGAGTTATTTGAAATTTTTGCTTCTCAATCGGCCACACATTCTCAATCGGAGACAGGTCAGGACTGCAGGCAGGCCATGCTAGCACCTGCGCTCTCTGCTTACACAACCATTCACTTGTAATCCGGGCAGAATGTGGTGTGGTGTTGTCCTGCTGGAAAATGCAGGAATGTCCCTGGAAAGGACGACATCTGGGTGGCAGCATATGTTGCTCAAAAATATGTACATATCTTTCTGCATTAATGGAGCCCTAACAGATGGGCCAAGTTACCATCCTAATACAATCCTATTTCTTTCCAAGTTGTCACACTAGAAAATGTGGAAATGTCCAAGGGCTCATGCAAGTCACTCTAAAGGCTATTATCAGGGACAAAATGTAACATTCTCCCATAAATCTTATGCCGTAACACAGCTCTCCTTGAGTGAGAGAGGTAGCTGATGGAAGATAAATATTTAAAGCGATTCACAAACAGAGAAATTATATACTTTTGTAATTGTTCCCTTTTAACCTGGTTCATGTTACTAGGATAAAGAAAATTATTTTTAAAGCTGCAGTGTGGCATTTCTGTCTCCCCCTTCTGGCAGTGAGAGTAATTACACAAACATTGTCGACGTGAGATTATCACATCTACGCATAGGTCACTTTATTTTTTAGACTGTAATCCTTTATCTGAACGCCGAGTTACTGTTGCTCCCCGCTCTGGTAAACCAGTCATTGCTGGGTGACATAAAACGCATCACTGCTGGTGCTCCAGCGCGGGAATATTGCACCAGACACCAAATTAAAAAACACTGTTTACTACCAAATACAGAGAGATTGACTTGGCGATGATAGGTTTAATAAGCATTGTGTGAACTGGTTTGGCAAGGGCGGGAATGTAATGGATGTTCGTTTATATGTAAAAGTTCCGCACTACAGCTTTTAGTCAAATTAGTATATAAATCTATAAAAGGCTAATGTGTTCACAAACACTTCCTCATCAAAATACGGAGTTGCTGTAGAAGATTTCATGCTTTGAAAATGTATTCTACGTTAATATCATGTGCATGTCATTTAAAATGAGAAATGGTTTTTAATTGGCTTACCCAGTTAAATAAAGGTGAAATAAATAATCATTATGAGATATATTTTATTTATGGGTTTAGTCTTTTGCAGCATTTGCACTTCTTTTCAACAATTGAACACAACAGTAAATATTTGCCTTCAGGGAATCTCAGACTTCGTGAGGTGCAAAATATCCCTGCTGTCGAAATTCCATTTTCTGTCATCACCTGCATCTGTGCAGATGCTGGCATGTGTTTTTCTGTGAGGCACAGGTTACTAGTACCCAACATGCACCAGCACATGTTGCTAAGATAAATGACTCCATCAGGGGACATAACTCAGACAGTTGACTCGGAGGGGTGGGTGTGTGTTCAGATGGTTGGTGTACGTGTGTATACACTGTACCACTGAATGTATGAGACTAGTCCTATGTAGTGCTGAACCATTATTCTGACAACCATCTTAAGTATGAGACTTAAGGGGAAATATTACTAATTCTGTATGTATTTATCTGTTTTGGACTTTATTTTTCTCTCCATCAGTCTCCTCTTTCTGTTCTGTCTTTTTTCTTTACCCTCTCTCTCTCTCTCTCTCTCTCTCTCTCTCTCTCTCTCTCTCTCTCTCTCTCTCTCTCTCTCTCTCTCTCTCTCTCTCTCTCTCTCTCTCTCTCTCTCTCTCTCTCTCTCTCTCTCTCTCTCTCTCTCGCTCTCTCGCTCTCTCGCGCTCTCGCTCTTTTTCATCTCTAAACTAACATGAAAGGTTCTCTGAGGAGCTGAGCTGGGTCGTTTTTTCTCACCCGGCCTAATTGTTTTCTGAATTACTGAGGCATTATGAGGAAAGAAAAAATCACTTGACTACTGGGACCCAACTAGCTACAGAGCAGAAGAACCAGGAAATATATAGACCTAACAAAAGAAACAAAACCTTACTTGTTAAAAGACAAGTTTAACAACCCCATGTTCAAAGTGTGCAAGCCTGACCCATTTGAGTCTATAATAATTTAATTTTACATTAATCTTGAATACTCACTTTTCACTTTAATGTATTGGTATCATTGCCCACCTAGGCTAAATCTAGCTGGAATCATTTAGAAGGCCCTGTCTAGCATTGGTATATCAATGTTTTATAACTATGCGAAGCATGAGGTACATCCTAATGGCTGGGGGACTGTCAGCAAGGGTCGCAAAGGATTCATAAGCGTGTCTTCCCCTATAGCTTCTAGAACTTGGCACACATGGTACCTGATATTCTGTAATATCTTGATTTCAATACATCAATCATTTGAAAGTTCTTAGAGAGCTATACTGTAGGCCCTGCATCATCCAATCAGTTGTATTTTCACCAAATCTCTACCTTAAACCAGTGGTTCTCAAACCTCTCCTCGGAGACCCCCAGACAGGCCATGTTTTTGTTTTAACCTTGAAATGACACACCTGATTCAATTAGTCAAAGGCATAATGTGTAGTTGACTAATTTAATCAATTGTTTCATTTCAGGGTGAAAACCAAAACATGGCCTGTCTGGGGGTCCCCGAGGAGAGGTTTGAGAACCCCTGCCTTAAACTACCTTAATATCTTATTCTGGGTAGAAATGTATGTCTTGAGCTAGCAAGTGACTGCTGGTTTAGATTGGACTTAATTTGGGATTGCCTCTACCTCTTGGTGAGAAATTCCAGTTGGGGAATTATTAGACTTAGGAGGGAGTAAGAAGGAGGTCAGGAGTCTTTCAACCAAGATTTCTTCAAAACCAGAGAATTTATTGAAAGTTACCAGAAAATTACCCTTCACATAACACACAATCCTAATCAAAGTTCATTTTCATTGGAAGTCTCATCTGCACACAATTAGATGGGACTTTTATGTATTTGATGCATTGCTCCATTGTCTTTCACCACCTACAGTAATTCTGTTTGATGCAATGTTGTCCAGTTATACTCCCTCTGAATTTACTCTTCCCAAGGTGCCCTGTCTTTTTCTCTGAAGTGTCCTTTTCTGAATCTGTTAGCAGCAGTCAAGGCTTTAAGAAGAAAGACATTAATATTCATAACCTTTCGAAAGCAAGGGATGACAGCTTTGTGTGTGTGCACTCTTCTGCCTTGCAGCTAAGAAAACAAAAGGCTTTGGTTTAACCCTGCTGTTTTCTAGGCCTACTCTCTGATGCCTGCCAGGGTACAGTTAAAGAGCTTTAGTTGGAGCCATGCTAGAATTACGGCAAGACTGCTAATGCGGGAAGCTTCAACTATTGTCATGGATGGAGGCATCATCTCTAGCTGAGGAGAATATACAATACCTTGTTTAATAAATGGATGAAGAAAAACAGTGTGTTTTCCACTAAATTCTGTGGGACAAATGAATCTGTGATTTACCAGTGATTTCAGTCCTGTTAGAGTATATTACCAAAAATGCCTCACAAGCCCTGTATATCAATACATAAATCAATTTTAGGCATGACTTTACCACCGCCTGCAATTTATTTCCAGATTTAAAATAAATGTAATTGTTACCAGTGTTCCTCCTAAATTAGGTAATTGATTTAACAGCACCTCAGTGACTTTATTCATATTGACAGGTGCTACCCTTATTTCAAGCTTTTTGTTCTTGGCTGTTTTTCAGGACAACGTCAATGTGGATGAGGCAGCACGGTTCCTGGTGGAGAACATCCTGCTGAATGACAAGGGCCTGCCGTACGAGGAGAACAATGGTGAGCGTATTAAACTGGACCAGGAAACGGTGGCTGCTGAGAGCAAGTCTGGGTGTTGCTAGCACAGAGGACACCTAATGGCATTCAACTTGCCACTTTACAATCCCTGACTCGTACTTCAGACCTGCTTGCCTGTGGGGACCAGAGCTAAAGGACTGGGTCGCTGAACCCCACCGCTACCCCTACTCTCATAAACCCATGGCCCTGCCAAACAAAATAAAAATCTATTTGCACCGTAGCGCCCATATTCTGTCTCTACTATGATACCAGGGATTGCTATTTAGGAAGATTGACACTCCAAAACCTGTATTCCACCCAAAGGTGTCGTTACACTGGACTTCATAACTTACAAGCTTGTGCCAACCCCGCTGAAGGGCTACTGCCCACCCCAGCCCACTCTGGGCCCTGCCAAACCACCTTCCCAAACCCAACGTCTTTCCGATGCATGACCTAGTATGCCCGTGTAACCAGCCTTTGGTCATGGAAGACCAGCAACCTAATTGAGTGCTACCATGGTGTTTACCCTTGTTCTCACACTTTCCAATTGTGTTGGTTCTCCTTTGTCCATCCCTTAGTCTTTTTTTCTCTGCCTTTTTTCAGAGCCAGTCAGGTAATTGTGGATGTAACATTAAAAGAGTGGCCAAAGTCTCACCACAAAGTGAACTGTTTGGGAGACATCTATTTTGTGTTGTCGCTGGTCAAGGTGTTTGTAAATTGTTATACTCCATAAGACATGCACGTTTATCTACACATTCACATACTTTGTCCACTTTAAAAACAGTGTCTTTTTTGTGCAATTCCGCATATAACTGCCGTGTTGCCTAATGGTGCAAAGAGTTGTTCTCTTTTTTTCTCCGACATTTTCTGTGAAGGTCTGAAGACCTTGCATTTGTGCATGTACATTTTTTTATCATGACAGTCTCTGCAATATTTTCAGTGTTGTTCTAGGTAGGGCTAGTAAAACAGTGGGACACCTTTCACAGAGGGACACAAAAGGACACTTTTTAAGGTATTATAAGTACTAAAATTTTAGTCCCAGAGAATTGATGTCTTTGTTACAGTAGGAGTACAGCTTAATATGTGTATATTTTATTGTGTTTAAACATGTACAATTCTTGTCAAGGTATGAACGTTTTCAGGCGGGGGAGTGAGCTGTCCCTCAGTCCAAGCGTAACAGAGCCATGTGTAAATGCATTTTTTTAAGTGTTGGGTCTTTCAATTATATTGTAAAATATATACTTTGAAAATTCTACAATAACAACTTCAAGAATAAACATTTTAAATTGACAATACTTACAATAGTATGTTTTAGCTTCTTGGCTTAATTCATTATTTGCAACACTTTTAAAGCTACACTGTGTATTTCTATGAGTTGATTCTTAGCAAAAACCCATTTGTTCTTTCAAAAATATGTGCTCATTCATGTGTAATTACTTCCACCAACTAATTAAAATATTTTCGAAAGTGTAGAATCTTCCATTCACAAAACATACAATGGTGCCGCTCAAATTGTGGCAGCCATGTTACGCCTCCATCTTTAAAATACAATAGCCAAAGAGGGACATACCTGGAAATTCAAGCTCTGCCTTTCGCGCTTTTACACTAGTGGCACCGTGACGAATGCTAGAGGGAGATTACTCACGACTGCCGGGAAATTTCAGTCTGTTGAAGATGTAAGATCATGCCTAATCTCCAGGACATGTAATGGCAGTGCTGTTCGATACTGGCCCAAGCTGTAGGCAAGAACGTTCGCCTTGCAACACAAACTCGGATTTTCGGTTTCAAAATAATAGGGCTCGTGGTTCATTGCAATAATCATTGTTTATTCATTGCATAGGTTCATTTTTTGCTAAAATCAGTATTCTGTTAAAAATAATAAAACAGACTCTAGTGAATGTTTTTCAAAGGTAATTGTGTTTTCACATGAGACACTGACAATTTATTCAATCAAATTGTGTGTAAAACATATTTGTTACTTTTATTAATAAAACATGTTAAATTATTATTTTTGCTATCACATGCTCCTATTTTTTCTTTACACACAATACAATTGCATTTGGTTACAATTCACAGGCTTTGTAGTGAATTAACAATGATTATTGCAATGAATCAAAACGAGCGCTATTGTTTTGAAAGAAAAAACTAATATCCAGGTTCACGTTGCTGTTATAATAACACGAGGGGCTTCGGTAGCTTGTCATATACAATTTCACCACTAGATGGGAGCAACTCTTACACAATGCAGCTTTAAGTATCTTTAAGTATGCATTTTGGGCAAAGCAGGAAATGACAGTGCCTATAGGAAAATCATCGTACCCCTTTAAAATAGTATTTTTTTGTCGTACAGCCTGAAATCAAAACCCATTAAAAATATATTTTTTTGTTCCAGCATTATTTACGCATTCTGCCGTACAACATTCAAGTAAGGTAAAAAGGCAACAGTTTGGAGTCATAAAAAAGAACTAGAATAACAGAATAATAATACTTTGTATTTTGTCTTTAATTATAGCCATCAGTCTGTTTGGATATGTCTCTATTAGGTTTGTGCACCTAGATTGTGTAATATTTGCCCATTCTTCCTTGCAGAATTGTTCAAGTTCAGTAAAATTCCATGGTGAGCGGCGAATGACTGCTGTCTTCCATAGTTAATTTGGCAGTGTGTTTAGGGTCATTGTTGTGCTTGAAGGTGTATCACTTGCCCACCTTGAGCTGTCTAGCGGAAGGCAGCAGGTTTTCCGCAAGAATTTGGGTGTACTTGGCAGTATCCACTTTCCCTTCAGTCCTACCCAATTGCCCACTCCCTGCTGAAGAGCAACACCCCCACAACATAATGTTTCACAGTAGGTTTGTTTCACCACCATGTTTCACAGTAGGTTTGTTTCACCACCATGTTTCACAGTAGGTTTGTTTCACCACCATGTTTCACAGTAGGTTTGTTTCACCACCATGTTTCACAGTAGGTATGTTTCACCACCATGTTTCACAGTAGGTATGTTTCACCACCCTATTTCACAGTAGGTATGTTTCACCACCATGTTTCACAGTAGGTATGTTTCACCACCATATTTCACAGTAGGTATGTTTCACCACCATGTTTCACAGTAGGTATGTTGTATTTTGGGTTGTGTGTCGTGTTTAGTTCGCCAAACATAATACTTTCAGTTCAGTCCAAACATCTGACCATAACACCTTTATTCACATGGCATTACAATCTTATTTTTTGCAAAGCGCAAACGAGACTATTTGGCCCTCATTCAGAGGCTTTGAAATCTTTTTGTATCCTTCTCCTAAATTGTGTCTTTCCACAAATTTGTCCCGGAGCCCTTTTGGTGTAAGCTTTGCTTTGCCAAGCACTGCTAGTAATGAACTCATCATGGAACAGATGATTTTCTTTCTTAAAATCACTACAATTGATGTCAGTTCAGGGGCAATTTGCATGGTGTGTGATCTGGGAAGTGACTGGTTGTATCTGAGCAAGTATAATGGTTACTCTTTAGAGGCCGATCACTTATCCATACCAGGTATTTCACTAAAAACATTTTAATTATTTTCCAGACTTTTTTAAATGTTATTTTCATTTTGACTTTGAGGGTTATAATGTGTAAATACAGATGGCAAAAGTTAGATTTAATTTATTTTAATTTCCATGATGTAATGTGACTTTGACAGGGTATGATGGTGTTCCAAAGGAACTGTAACAGAGCACTTTGGGGGAAGATGGGTGGCCAATGTCATTGTTTATTTAACATCAAAACATTGACCAAAACTATTTGTGAATTACTATTTCAATGAACACATTTTCTAATAATGTTTGAAGTTACAATATAGGTAAAGGTTAGAGTTAGTAAAAAAGCAAATTTACTTTGATGACCCTGTTTACATAGCTAGATTAGAAGTATGTGGACCAGCCGCAGGTGGTGGATCTTAATTGGGGACGCAGGGCTTGCATTACGTTCCGGACTGGAGTGAATGGATCTTAATTGGGGACCCCGGGCTAGCATTAGGTTCGGGACCGGAGTAAATGAAACGGTGTGTAGGGCATCAAACCCATTGTGTGATACCGTTCTGTTTCCCCCAGTCCGGATGGTAATGCGAGCCTGGCTTCCCCAGTTAAGATCCATTCACTCCAGTCCCAAACGTAATGCAAGCCCTGCATCCCCAATTAAGATCCACTGACCAGGGCTGGTGTGTACGTGGGGTCTGCGTGGCGTAGTGAGCTAAGTTGATGCATTGCAGGACAGTCTATGTCATGGAAGTCAGTGGTTTGAGCCTGACTATGGGTTCTCCGACTTCACCCGGACCTCCTGCACGAGGCAGCACAAATCAGCATACTGCTGCCATGGGATTTGGGTTAGAAAAGTCAGGTTATCTATCCTGCCACATCGCTCTACAGTGACTCCTTGTGTTCAGATCGGGCACCTGTAAATTAAATCGCGGAAGTATAGTTGGTGAATGTAATCATCCCGTGCATGATCCAACTAATGGCTTCCGTGTTGGATGAGAAGTGTGAAAAGAATCCGCGATGGGTGACATGTGGTTGGATGAACCATGTGAGCGCCCCTCGCCATCCCACAGATCTGTACAAAGAGTTGCAGAGCTGCTGACAAGGCAGGATTAGCGGGATTTGGGTGGAGGAAAAAAATAAATATATATATATAAATAATAATTATGTGTGTGAAACAACAATTGCAAAACTGATCCATCGAGGCTTCGCTTAAAGAAGAAACTGTAAATTTGATCAGTGAAACTAGCTGTGTGTGTTGGTGTAAGGCATGGCAACTTGGGGGAGGATGCACGTGAGTGATAGTCATCAGACTCTTCTGCCCAACACAGCAGCTCATGCTCTCATTTTTACTAAGGAAACCAATGTCACACTAGCCTCTAGGACACACTCCTATATACTGCCAGCAGTTCACGTTCTCTCTACTGACTACAGCTAATTTATTACTGAATTATGCCTATGCTATTAAAGGCATTCTTTACCAGTGCCTGTTCTACATACATTAACTAAGCCATTTAAGAATGTTAGGCTTTTATAGTCTTACAGGCTTCTTCCACATGTTTTCCTATCTGACCAAGGATGCTACTAATAAAAACACCTTCAACTACCTAATGCATACAAATGGACCTGTAATTCTCATAATGAAAAGTCCATTAGTCCGAATTTTTGCTGTTAGGAATAATTTAAACGCATAGCTTTGGCTACTCGTACATTCACAGTAATCTTAGTAGGATTTTTTTGAGTAGCCAATTAGCTTTTTTACTTAAGCAATAGCAACAGTCCAATGAATGTCATTAATCAAACTATCTAGAAGCTGACCTTTATACTTTCACTGGTGCAATTATTTTGTCTGCATGAGCTAAAAGAAAATGGAAAATAAATTGAGTGTTATGAGTGGAAAACATAAGAGAATCCAAATTAAAAGAAGACAAATGGGTATTACTCTTGCAATAAAGTTTGCCTACACATTTGATCTTGTGATTTACCATGTGTCCTCAATATATGTACTGTAACAGTAAATTCTTCAGTAAAGAGGAAATGAAAGGCATTTTAACAGTG
The DNA here is from genome assembly GCA_016801145.1 of Umbra pygmaea. Classification (NCBI taxonomy): domain Eukaryota; kingdom Metazoa; phylum Chordata; class Actinopteri; order Esociformes; family Umbridae; genus Umbra; species Umbra pygmaea. Next base: position 5,543 of record JACXGM010018744.1, on the reverse strand, counting down.
TAGATGTGCATGAGAGCAGATGCCAAACGAAGTGAATTCCAGCGGTTTTAAGAAAAGATCATCAGCAGACTATCACCATCATCTACCTTTGACCACTTGAGCTTTGATTTGAGCCTCCGTGTCTTCAAAGGATGCAGCATTCAAAGACTTTGCTTCAAGTAGAGACCGGTAAGGTTTCACTTTTTTGTTTCTGGCTTTTCAAGCACTTTGAGATTCTATGAAAAATTCTACAGTGTTGTAAATTGAAAACATTCTTATTAGTCTTAATATCTGGCGCATTTGATATGTGCAGTTTAGGATTTAGCCAAGGACGGATCTACAAGCTTCAAGGCCTGGGGGCAAGAGTGTCACGGGAAGCTTCCCCACCCACGAACTCACACAGCGTTCGCAACACGCAAACATCCCCCCATTATCTGGAATGTCTGGGGGTTACTTTGGAGAGTAAATACATGAAGACTCATTTTCAACAGCAGTTTTCTGAGGCTATTCTGAAATCCTGCAAAGAAATTCAAGCAGAAACTCTCCATAAACTCACAAGTTCAATGGATGCAAGAATTGTAAAGGTAATGGAACTTTGTTTTTACATACATGTAGTGAAAGGGAGCAGTGGGCAGTCATTTACAGCGCCCGGGGACCAACTCCAGATCCAAGCCAGTGCTTTCCTCAGGGGCACTGACTGGAGAACCTAACCTGCATGTTTTTTGCTGGTCGGGGAGCACCCGGAGTAAACCCACGCAGACACGGGGAGAACATGCAAACTCCACACAGAAAGGCCCGGGACGACCTGGGTTCAAACCGAGAAACTTCTTGATGTGAAGCCACAGTGCTATCCACTAGGACATCATGCCTGCCTGATTGTGAAGGTGATATCAAAGAAGGGGTCCTATGTTAACATGTAACTTTCCCTGTTAAGATGTGTTTGATTGAAATAGCTTTTGATTTCAGTAAATATGACCTTCTAATGATGCAAATTCAACAAATGACCATTTTCAGTTGTTTACAACCTACAGTATAAAATGTTTTGAAACTATGTTGTGCATAATAATTTGGAACAGAGCATTTTCAGTTCATTATTTTTGAAAAAAATACTGTTTTCATTGGGTGGTTTGTTCAATGAAATTCGACTTATCGAATACCCTAACGGTTGATGACTTGAAAATTATACTGACTGTCATTTGCATCGACTATTTTGGAAAGTCAGTGTATAATATTGTCAGGGATCAGACTGGAACTGAGGGTGAATCCAAATGCAGAGGAACACCAGGTAAATTAATACAATGATATGTATCATTATTGTGGATAATTAGACAGAGAACAGTAAGCAGTAATTGATGACCCGGTGGCTTGTGGCAGAACAATGAGAGTGAACCAGGTGAGAATTGGGTTGCTGTGGTCGATGACTGGATAGCTGAGGCAGAAAGAGGTGAGTATGGACCAGGTTGATGATGACTTGTAGTAGTGGATGACTGGATGGCAGAGGCAGAGCAAAGGTGATTATTGACCGGGTAGATGTTGATCTTGTTGTAGTGGATGACCGGATAGTTGAGGCAGAACAAGGTGGGTAATGACCTGGACGTCTGAACAGGTGAGGTCTTAAATGGAGGCAAGGAGAACCAGGGTGAGCAAACAGCAACACAGAGATAATATGCAGAATTCAGGCTGGCAATTAATAAGGTAGACATCGTAACACTGGGAGCTCGAACTAGAATGCACATAAATTGTACAATAATCCGGCAGGGACTGGTTACCCAGTCTACCCCTAAATAGGGATGGCAGCAATCAGCCCCATGTGCAGGTATGAACAGGTGTTCATGTCACGCCCAGCCCAGTGTGGGTTGGCGTGGCATGAACTGAGACATGGACTTATTTATATATTTTAGTTATTTTCATTGTATTATATGTATATTGTTTATTTAGGTTTATTTTGGGTTTATAGTCAGTGCATTGCATGCAGGTTTGCCGAAAATGCCTTGTTGATGGTAGAGGTCAGAGGAGAATGGGCCGACTGCTTCAAGCTGATAGAGAAGAGCAACTTTGACTGAAATAACCACTCGTTACTCGTTGAGGTATGCACCAAAGCATTTGTGAAGCCACAACACGCACAACCTTGAGGCGGATGAGCTACAACAGCAGAAGACCCCACCGGGTACCACTCATCTCCACTACAAATAGGAAAAAGAGGCTACAATTTGCAAGAGCTCACCACAATTGGACAGTTGAAGACTGGAAAAATGTTGCCTGGTCTGATGAGTCTCGATTTCTGTTGAGACATTCAGATGGTTGAGTCAGAGTTTGGCATAAACAGAATGAGAACATGGATCCATCATGCCTTGTTACCACTGTGCAGGCTGGTGGTGGTGGTTTAATGGTGTGGGGGATGTTTTCTTGGCACACTTTAGGCCCCTTAGTGCCAATTGGGCATTGTTTAAATGTCACAGCCTACCTGAGCATTGTTTCTGACAATGTCCATCCCTTTATGGCCACCATGTACCCATCCTCTGATGGCTACTTCCAGCAGGATGATGCACCATGTCACAAAGCTTGAATCATTTCAAATCGGTTTCTTGAACATGACAATGAGTTCATTGTACTAAAATGGCCCCCAAAGTCACCAGATCTCAACCCAACAGAGCATCTTTGGGATGTGGTGGAACGGGAGCATCTTTGGGATGTGGTGGAACGGGAGCTTCGTGCCCTGGATGTGCATCCCACAAATCTCCATCAACTGCAAGATGCTATCCTATTAATATGAGCCAACATTTCTAAATAATGCTTTCAGCACCTTGTTGAATCAATGCCCCGTATAATTAAGGCAGTTCTGAAGGCGAAATGGGGTCAAACACAGTATTAGTATGGTGTTCCTAATAATCCTTTAGGTGAGTGTATATATACATATATATATATATATATATACACAATGTTTTTCGAAAAGGTCACATCAATTACCAAGCTTTGTACTGAGAAAATGAAAGTAACAGAATTGTAGGAATGACCCATGTAAAATGCCAAAACCACCTTGCGACAGTCTCCTACATGGCCATCATGGAGCGTGGGCGCCTCCATCTGATTATCACCATACACTTCCTCTGTAACCTTATAAGGACTTCCTTTTGCCTCAGCTCATTGTGACACACATTCACAAATCTGAGGCTGCTGCTTTGGCATTAGGGCCACTGGAATATACAGCATAAACTAAATAACTTTTGTATCTACATACTCAGTGACACTCAAAGAATACACATATAAAGGCAGTACAACATAAAAGAGATGTATATAAGTCTAGACCAACAAGAGGTCCTGAGCATCTGGAACGTGCTTTGTCATTTGAAAAGTAAACATCATATACATTGTACAATGATCCTGTATCAAAGTTTTGTTATTGGTTTTTTGATAAGGAAGATAGAGTCAGAAAAGCTTATTAACAATTACATACATGTAAATGAAACAAAGTCATGGCTGAGAAATTTGAGAATTAGGTAATACAAAATATGAAAATCAAGGATTTCATTCAGGTTTTGCAAATTACTCCATTTTGGGTTATATGCTTTACTGAGGGTGGAATCAGGCTCTGGCATGATATAACTAAGCACAGTGCAGCGTTCTGGGATGCTACTGGTGATATAATCATGTTGATAGGAAAAACATATGCTTTATGAAATCAGAGTTTCTACTTCATCTAAACCCTATGTTTCAACACCTGTGGCATTTATGATTACTGACCAACATACAGTTGAGCAACTTCTCAATGCAATAGTAGAAAAAGAGAGGGAAGTGTTTAACAAAAACACATTACCTGTACATATGATTAATAATAGAGCCATAGTTTTGCTGCAGACAGGTATGAAAGTATTCAATAGAGACTCAATGAAGACACATTTGCAGTGCTGTTGGAAAATAGTTACAGGAGTGGCAACAACAACAGATTTAGATTTATGTATCATATGGGCAGGCAAAAGCCATTTAATGAGGAAGGCAAGTGAACTTTGTAAAACACAGTACATCGGTAAAGATGAGAGGTATATGTAGAGGCTTAATGTAAGGACATGCAGACAAGCCCCAATTCTGTGAGTGTAACTGAATAGGTTAATACCCTATTTCTGGGGTGCATATTATTTAGCTTATGCTGTACAGTCTAATTTGTATCTTATGGACAGTACTGTGTAGTCATTATATATTTAATCTAAGAGTGAAAGTTTAAATAGTTGTATTAAAAACATTATTATTTAGTAAATATTTCATAACATTCTAATATAGATTATATATATATTCGAAATGTGTAATGTATCCTTTGTTTTTAATCATATCCATTAGTGTATTTTATTTACTGTCGATTACTGTGGCTATACCTCAACAGGAGCTCTCAAGAGCTGAGGTTCCGGAAGTAAATTCATTTCTCCCATAGACGTCTGGGAAAATCCGTATATAAATAGTTTTAGACCATGCCTTGGGCTAACCAGCTAGGACGTGACTCGTGAGCATACAACATATAATTTCGATTGAAAAAACTAACAAACAAAAATTCCTTAAAAATGTACAGTGTACTTCCAGAACTTCATTTTTCTTGGAGGAGGGCGGGACTGTTGATGTCTATTACGTAGCATCGTGTACTTCGACAAGCCAGGGCATGGCTCGAGCTTCTGTGCCTGGGGCTTTGTCGCCTAGCAACAACTCAAACTTTACCAGCTCCAAGTCAAATAACAAACTAACCTGATTTCAACCGTGAAGCAAGCATCAAGCAACACAAATCTTTATTTTAGCTACCGTTTATTTCATTCTTCCAAGAAACAGTAATGGCAAAAGCTTTACCAAAGAAAAAGGAGCCTTCTTCCACCCGAGTTACTTCATCACAAGGGCAAGCACCAAATAACGAGTAAGATTTTGGTGGTCAAGCAAGTTTGTACAGTAGTAGAAGTACTGTCTGAATGTATCTGGTGGTAAAATGTCATGTGAATAAACACATAAACTATTATTTTTAAATGAAATGTAATCACATTTGCTAGTGATACATAGTTCACAATCCTGGAAGCTATGTACCTTGCTAACTTGTCTATGAAGAAAAAATAGGTAGCTAACTCTATTATAACTGTGTGTAGTCTAATTGTAAACCTAGCTACAAAAATCTCGTAATATGATCCTACGTCGTATCTGCCCCTATAAACACACTGTTAACTTTACGCATATCGTACAGCTACCTTAACACCAAAAAGCTATTAGCTGCAGGTGTTAAGGCGCATGCACATGGGAGGCGGAAAAGCAGTTTTGCGCACAAGAAACCCATTAATTTTAATGCTACGTTCAGACGGATCGCGAATTGATATATTATGTACAGTACACTGTTGGCAGCAGCCAGTGCCGGGGTGGGTAATCGGGAGAACCGGGAGAGTTCCCGGTGGGCCGCTAGTTGTTGGGCCGGTAAGGTGGTTCGTGAAAAACTATTTTATAATCGCTATACTTGTTGCAATTCGGACTGGGCCACCTGCCTGCAGATGTGAGGTAGTGCGGCCCACTCTTCGAGCGCACCTCTCATTCACGTCACACACAAA